>CM065636.1:24843121-25095621 GCA_033220585.1 Dipteronia sinensis
CTTTTCGCCAACCGCTGCTGTTTTAGTTAATTTTTCCCTACAGTTTAGAGTTCAAAGAAGGATCTCTATCAAGAGGTTGATCATCCTTTTCACTATGGTTTGACTTCACATCACTTGAAGTCTCACCACACTCCTTCAAAGGAAGGTCACCATTCTCACAAACATCCGCCTCATGGACAATGTTTTTGGGCCTACAATTATCAATGACAACATTTGATGATTCCATGACACTTCGAGTTTTCAAATTGTAAACTCTATAGGCCTTGCTATTGAGTGCATATCCAATGAAAATACCCTCATCACTCTTGGCATCAAACTTACCAAGTTGATCTCGGTCATTAAGAATATAGCACTTGCTCACAATGATGTGGAAATAGCTAACATTGGGTTTTCTTCCCTTCCTTAACTCATAGGATGTTTGTTTGGTCCCAGGTCTAAGGAAAACTCTATTCCCTACATAACAAGCAGTATTGTTGGCTTCGGCCAATAGGTTCCTAGGAACCTTGATGCTAAGCAACATCACCCGATCCATCTCTTGTAAAACCCTATTCTTCCTTTCCACAACTTCATTTTGTTGGGGAGTTCTAGGAGGCGAGAATTCATGGGAAATACCTAGACCATTACAAAAGCTCTCAAAGCTACTATTCTCAAATTCTTTCCCATGATCACTCCTAATTCTCTTATTGCTCCTAATGTGAGAATTTTTCTCATTTTAAATTTTGACACATAGCATTTTAAATTTATTAAAGGCTTCTGACTTCTCTCTAAGAAAGTAGATCCAAGTGAACCTAGAGAAGTCATCAACCACCACAAGAATATACCTTTTACCACCTAGACTCTCGGTTTGCATGGGACCCATGAGGTCCATATGAAGGAGTTCTAATGGCTCCTTGGTGGAAAGGTATTTTCCCTTCTTGTGCACACTTTTGGTTTGCTTCCCTTGTTGACAAGGTCCACAAACTCCCTCAAACCTCTTCCCATGCTTGGGGAGGCCTCTCACAACATTCAACCTCTCAAGGACTTTCAAGTCACTATAATTCATGTGGCCAAATCTTTGATGCCACAACTCAACTTGCTCACAACCAGACAAGTTACAGAAGATGTTACTAGATTCAAGACAATAACAATTGTCACTTGATCTCTTGCCTTTTAAAAGAACTTGCCCATTTTCCTTAAGAATAGAGCAATCAACTTTGCCAAACATAACTGAAAGCCCTTCATCACTTAAATGTGATATACTTATGAGATTTGCTTGCAAGCCATCTACATAGAGAGCATTGGGAAAAGAGGGCAAACCGGGAATAGATATATTACCTTTCCCTATGACCTTTTTCCATGAACTATCACCAAAGGTGACAAATCCACCATCCTTCATCACTAGTCTCAAAGAAACTCTTGTTTCCGGTCATGTGCCTAGAACACCTACTATCAAGATACCAAGTGTTGGAGGCATTGGCTTTTAAAGCAACTTGAGCCACATAGCAAAAATACTCATCTTTTCTAGTCCATCTAAGTGCAACATTTTCAATCCTAGGAGCCTTGGGTTCATTGGCTATAAGTTCCTTAGGTGCATGCTTTTTGGCACTTCTAAGCATATGTTTCTCAATCATGTTCTCAAATCTACACAATTTGATATACTTAAAGCAATTAGGCCTTATATGGCCTTCAATACCACAATAATGACAAGTATGAGTGAAGTAGAAGTTCGTACCATAGCCTTGTGCAACCATTTGAGGCTTCCTTCTCCTTTGAGTAGTCCTTTGATGTTGACCAAACTCTCTTCTTTGTGGTTGAGCCAAAGTAGCATGTCTTCTTTGTTGAGCATACATGATCCATGATTGTGGAGAAGGGATCCTTGCATGTGGAGGTCTTGATTGAAATCCTCTAACTTGTTGTGTTTGAGCTTTTGTTGAAGCTTTGACTTGAGCATGTTTTGAGGATTCTCGAACTTCAATTCTTCTTGTAGTTTGTTGTAGGATTTTGACTTCTTCAACCGCTTGACTCTTGACAAAAGTAGTCTTTTTCAAAGAAGTGGTATTCATATCTTCCTCAGATCCCAAGCCCCTCTTATCACTAGGGCTCTTCCCAATTGATAGCATCTTGTCAAGCTTCTCGGTTCAGGAGGTCATCTTGGCAATCACACATTTTGCCTCTCCAAGCTCCTTCCTTAAACTCTCTTCACTCTTCTTCACCACAACAAGTTCCAATTTCAAGCTTTCTTCCCTTTCTCTTGTTCTTTTCACTTCCTCACTCAAGTGAATCATCTTAGAGGTCAATTCAAGGTTCTTCCTCTTCAACTCTTGTATCTCCTTTTTCTTCTTAGCTTTATAACTTTTGAAGTATTCCATGAAGTCTTCATAGTCCATTTCCTCATCAAATTCATGCTTGGACTCGGATGAAATACTTCCATTGCTTGAGTGCTCTTGTTCTTCTTCTAGCTTGTCATTCTCCTCTTCTTTGTCACTCATAACTTCCTTGCCATTAAGAGATGAGGTAAATACAATGAAGTTGGCAACTTGATCTTCATCATTTGAAGACTTTTCTTCCTCCTCTAAGTCGTCACTATCACTCCAAGTTGCAGCCATGGCCTTTCTTTTCTTTTTCCTCTTTAGATTGGCACATTCGGGGGCAATGTGACCATAACCACTGCACTCATAACACTGAATTCCCTTCTTGGAATCCTTCTTTTCATTTTTCTCCACCCTTTTGAAAAGAGTCTTCCTTTTCACGAATTTTCCCTTGGAGCCCAACCCTTTCTTCTCAAACTTCATAAATTGCTTAAACCTCTTCACTATTAGAGCCATTTCTCCATCTGAATCTTCTTTCTCATTTCTTCCGTGGAGGTCTTCAAGGCAATGCTTTTTGGCTTTTTTTGAGGTGTTGTTGAAGTATGGGCTCTTCATGACTCAAAAGCCAACAACTTGCCAATTATTTCACTTGGCTTCATCTTCTTGTCTTCGTTATTCTCCTCAATAACGGCCACCTTTACGTCAATTCTCTCCGGGAAAGATCTCATGATTTTTTGATTTTTTGATTTATCCTCCTATCCGAGTATAGATCGCCCAATTGGTGACTTTAGTTGACAATATCCATTAGCTTCACTTGGAACTCATTGAAGCACTCATGGTCTTCCATCTTTAAGGACTCAAATTGGGTTTGAAGGACTTGTAGCTTGGAGTCTTTTGCCACGTCGGTTCCTTCATGTGCCATCTCCAATATTGTCCATGCTTCACGTGCATTCCTTGTGGTTTGGATTAGCTTGTGTTGATTTTCATCCACTGCACACAAGATAGCATGCATGGCCTTGTTGTTCCATTTGGAGGCTTCAAAGTCTTTGGTATCCCACTCCGATTTTAGCTTTGGCACGACGCTTTTATCTTCGAGAGTCTTGGTAGGTGATGTGTAACCATCATCAATCACCATCCAAACTCGATCATCAATTTGGCACATGTAGGATTCCATTTTTTTTCTTTCCATGATGAGTAATTAACCCCTGTTAGAAGTGGATGTCTTGTACTCCATGCTCCCTCTAGCTCATATGCATTTCCACTCATGGTGTTTAAGGGAGAATGAGATGAATGCAATCAATCAAACAAAATAAAACAAAACAAGCAAGACACACTAACAAAAAAAAGGAAACTAAAGCAAGACACTCCTAGAGAGCAAGGGATCTCCTAATTATGTTAAGGAACCAGCTCTGATACCAATTGAAAATACTCTAAGAGTGTATAAACTAACCTAGAGGGGGGGGGGGGGGGGGGGGGGGGAGGGGGTGAATAGGTTTTAACCAAATTAATTACCATCTTTTTGGTTATTCAAAAGTAAACACACAACCCCTAATCTCTAACACAATCAATCATGTCATAATATAAATGCGGAATAAGTAAAAGACACAATGATATGATTTACGTGAGAAACCCTCCAACTGGGCAAAAACTCACGGGTCTAATCGCCAATTGAACCCTCAAATCCACTATTTGTAAAAACGATTACAACCTAGGTTGACCACATCACACCTAATCGGTTACTAATCCTTTCTTGCTACCTGCAAGCCTTTAATAGTGATTTTAGGCTCTTGCTTGTATACTACCAAAAGCAAATACAAGACTTTACTCTTAAATGAAGAGATATGAAACCTAAAGTGAATATGATAATATTCTAAATGCACAAAATGCTAGGTCAGCACATTAAATGCTTATCTAGTCATGTATGAATGCTTCAAACAATCATAGATATCATGTTGCTATATGACATGCTCATACCTCAGCTATATGAAATCAAAGCATACCTAGATGCAATAGTTATCACAATACAACAAACCAAACATCAACAAAAATCTCTATTTATAATGAGAAATTATAATTTAGATGCAAACAAGCATAAAAGAGATTTCCTGTTAAGCAAGAACACAAAGATGGATGAGAGTGGTGTTCTACTTACCAAGTAAGCTATGTTGATGAAGACCCATGCTTAGAAACATCCTAGATGAAACTAGGCGATGATAGAACCATGAATGAGTGATGGGTGATTGGGTTTAGGACAATAAAAAAGGTTTCTTGCTACCATTTCTTGCTACCATTTCTTGCAAGAAACTCTTCAGCTCTAAAAGGAATGAGAGAGAATGGATTCTGAAGCTCTAACGAGGCAAGGAAGGGGAAAGGACATATATATACATGCTGCCCTAGACCAAATGACACCGTTTTGAAAAACAACATCCATTCTGTCTGTGCATACCGCGGCTCATGCAAGTGTCCAAACCGCGGTACATGCAATAGTGTGCCTACTGGACAACACTGTGACTTGGGCGGCTATGCGTGCAAGTGCACAGGCAGCGGTCTAGGCAGCAAGGGCCTACTGGTGTTTACCGCGTCAAGGACCGCTGGGCGTGCATGAGCACAGGAAGCGGTACAAGAAGCATGACCCTACTAAAGTATACCGCTCTATATGCCGCGGTGCAAGCCGAGCTTGCCAAGCGGTCTAGGCCGCGCTAAGAGAGAAAACTCTCTTTTCCAGGTAGACTCAACACACTAAGTAATGTGCAAAAATGTGCAATGTGGAGTGTTATAAATGGCATACAATGCATCATCCAATTACATTTAAACAAGAATATAATGCAAACAAGTGAGTGTATGCAACTATATCTCTTCAAGTAAAAGTAGATTCAAGTAATCTACCTTCCTTAAAGCACTTGGAGTCCAACGGGAGATCTTCAATTCCTAATCTACCCTTTTACAATGTATGACCCCAATTGTGATTTTGTCAACCAAATAAGCCAATCATAAAGTGAGGCACTTATAACTTGAATTACATTCTGACGAAGACACTTTTTTCCCTTATGTCGTTTTAAAAGATCAGTCCGTCAATAATATTTTAATAAACCACACAAAGCCTAAATAAGTTTACAAACATAAATATAGCGGCAAGTGGGTGTCGTCCACAGGGAGCGGAGTTAGCCAAATTAGTTAAAGCTAAAGAAATGGTAGATATATATATATATAATGGAAAAACATGAATTGGTGAAAATGTAGATTGTGAACCAACTCTAAATAACACTAAATTAAACAAGTAAATAAAATGAAAGAGGAATATGGAGTGAAGGATATATAGATGATGGAAACTAACGAGTTAATGGATTCGAAAGTAAATACTGGGCAATGTAACAAACTCGTCAATAGCATGGCTCTTCAAGGTAACCGACCTAGGATGTATAGAGTCAGTTATTTATCCCTAGAAGGTGGCCAACCTAGGATGTATAGTGCGACCACCTATTAGGGATTAATCCTTGTAAACTACCAACCTAGGATGTATAGAGTTGATTGTTTACCGGATTCTAGAAATGAAGCTCGTCTACCTAACATTGACTCAACCGATTACAAATAGTCACCCTAGGATGTATAGTGATGACTTCTAACTCTCTCACGGATTCCGACCTAGGATGTATAGTGTCGGAATTACGATCGAGGTTAGATTAAAACCGCGGTTCAAGAGTCGGAATTCATGACTTTCCGTCTATTCTTTAGAGCATTAAACAACTAAATAGGATGTATATCTAGATGCAATACTCATACATAATATAAAGACATCTTGCAAAGATCATGTATCTACGCAAGAAATCAATGATAAAAATTCACAACAAGAATAGATCAATGGAAGATAGACATGAATATCAATATAATATCAAGTTTATGTACAAGCCCAATATTAAACTAACTACTCCATCAACCCCTTAGAGGGGATTTAGCTACTCATTACAACTAGGAAATCAGTAGAGAGGAGAAAGAAATAACCCTTGGAGAACATCTCCTTCCTTGAAGTGGCTCCAATCTCCTAACTTCCTTGAAGTTGAGTAGAGAATGTGAGGATGAGAGGTAGAGAGAGAAACTAGATCTAAGAATGCCTAATCTGTCTAAAACGGAGTTAAAAGCTCCTTAAAACGTTTCTATACTTTTCTATTTATACTAAATACAAAAATAGGTCACTTAAGCTTTGAAAATCAGACTGGCGCGCTCGGAGTGCGGGTGGAGTACGGGTGATTTACCCGCACTGTATGGGTTGCCTGCAACTTCAGTTCTCGGATCAGGACATTAGTGCGGGTGGAGTGCGGTTTAATTACCGACATTTGACCCGCACTTGGCCCGCACTTGGCATAGCACTGTGACCGCACTTCCTTCTCAGGTGCAAAATCTACCTTCTGTCTTGAGCAACAGTGCGGGTAGAGTGCGGTTGGATGACCCGCACAGTACCCGTACTCTAATGTCAGGTGCAATTCTGCTCTTCTGTTCTTGATGCAAGTGCGGGTAGAGTGCGGTTTGATGACCCGTACAGTGCCCGCACTCTAGTGTCAGGTGCGATTCTGTTCTTCTGTTCTTGGTGCAAGTGCGGGTGGAGTGCGGTTTGCTGACCCGCACAGAACCCGCACTCTAATGTCAGGTGTCTGCGCAGCTTCTCTGGTTTGGCATTAGTGCGGGTGGAGTGCGGTTAGCTGACCCGCACTGTACCCGCACTTTATCTCTGTACTTGCATTCTGCCCCGGCTATGCACATGGGTGCGGCTGGAGTGCAGCTGGAGTGTGGTTGCGACCCGCACTGGACCCGCACTATAGACCTGTTTGTGCACCTTTTCTGCTGGAATCATCACAATGTGCTTCCAAGCTTGTCTCTGCATCATTTCCTTCAAATAAGCACAAAACAACCCATAAGAGACATAAAAACGCATGAAAACAGAACATAAGGTAAGGATCTGAGGGCCTAAATATAGTACATATTTGGCCCGATCAAACACCCCCAAACCAAACCTTTGCTCGTCCTCGAGCAAATCTATTCAAAACAGTAAGACGCCAGCTGCAAGTAATTTCTAAATACCTAAACAATACATCAACAATGTCGCAAGTCCCATGTGTGATATGATACAAATAGATGTGATAGAGAGGAGAAAAACATATGCACAAGATCAAGAGCAATTTGGAGACACCCAAGGGAGGCTCGTACGAACACGAATCCCACACCTAAAGGCATTCATGAATTTAGGACCACTTACTCCCATACCTTGAACATAATTCGCTTCAATTCTAAAGCTCACATGGATTCCCTCTTTTCTTTCCTCAAGAGTCCTAAGTTCCACACAACAAGTATGCAAAGAAGATTCTGCATAAGATTTAAGCAATGAACTATCCTAGGAACGAGTCACCATGCCATAGATGCGAAAGATCGTGCTTCAACCTACATTCCCAAACTAGACTTACATGGATCAAATAGGGCTTTTCAACCGGTTATACTGTGGCTGTGGGGTTGAATGAGTTTATACAAAAAAGAATATGGAATTTTTAGGAGTTCAACTCACCAATCATGCTAGAATAAAATCCCTACTCCCACACCATGTTCTTTTCTTGCTTTAAATGCAACCCTCTAGGAAACCATGTAACCCACATTTTTATTCCGTTTGGGCGTTTTTAGCATAAAACACTCTCATTATGGCACTTCAAGTACAATCATTCTTCAAATTTTTCTTTTAACAATTTCCAAATAACAATGTTGTACTCCATTTGAGTTGTTACCATTTTCCCTTTCTTAGGCATTTCGAGTGCATAACTTACCCTTTTCTTTCATATTTTCAACATCTATCTCATTTTACCCATTGTGGGACCATTTTAACCCTTTTTCTCCCTACCATTTCCCATCCTAACATGATTAGTACAAGGGTAGGCATGTGTTTAGGCTATTGGGTATATGGTTGAATGTGGTACCAAATGAAAGGGTAAGTGTTTGGCCTCAAATCGGCTTTGGAACACACAATGTGGTAAGTGGTGTTTAGGCTATAGAGGTACTTCAATAAACATGCATTCCCTACTATCACTTCCACAACCATCCAAAAAGGGAATGAAAACACCCATCACGCATTCACAAAATAATGCAAGTCCTATGGCACATGACATACATGACGAGAGGCATGTTTAAGAATAATCAATAATGCACTCAGAAAACGCACTTTCATGCTTATGTTTGTGATCTCACAGGTATCTCCACTATTAGAACAAGACATGGGAACAATGAGTCCCCAATACTTCATACCAACGGGTGGGACTAACCCATGATGGTGCAAGCTAGGCCTTAAGTGGCACCAAACTATATCACAAGGTTAGAGCATATATAAGAAACTCGTCAAAAACACACTCTAGAGGCATCATACCCATACTGGATTTCAGTTTGAAAAATGGACAAGCGACAAAATTGAAAAATTGGACACTAAACTGTACACGGTGGAGGCGTGATGCACCCCCAAACCAAAACTCAACAATGTCCCCATTGTTGGAAAGAATAAGCATAATCGCAATAAATGACGGAATGAGGGATCAACACCCCCAAACCGAATCTAGACATACATTCGACCAAGCTCATTCATCATAACAAAAACTAAAACGCATCCATTAGAAACTTAAGTATAAAACCGAAGGTAGAAAACTCCCTTTAGAAGGAAGATCGGTCGATGTCCATGCGTGTTGTTGTGTGCTTCCCAAAAGATGCACAACCTAGCTTAAAACCACACAACAACTCTACCAACAAAAATTAAATGCGAAAAGAAAAGAAAAATAAGTTTAAATGAAATAAAACTCTGAAGGCGAACAGTTTAAAAATGACCTGAGCAGGCTGCCTCTCACCGGTGCTCAGAAATGATAGATGTGCTAGGGGTCAGCAAGTTCCATGGACCCAACACCCTTGCAACAGGTTTCCAGTCCAAAATACGGTTTTAGCCTATGCCCATTAACCTTGAATATCCCATCGTTCCTCAAATTCTGAATGTCTACAACTCCATTTGGAGAGACATTAATAATACGATGTGGGCCTGACCATCTTGATTTCAACTTCCCAGAAAACAACTTCAAATGAGACTCACGCAGGTGGTAAGTATTCCCGCCTGTCACGCGGGTGACCCGGGTTCGATCCCCGGCAGCGGCGCCATTTAACCGAAACACTTTTTTTCCCTTATGTCGTTTTAAAAGATCAGTCCGTCAATAATATTTTAAGAAACCACACAAAGCCTAAATAAGTTTACAAACATAAATATAGCGGCAAGTGGGTGTCGTCCACAGGGAGCGGAGTTAGCCAAATTAGTTAAAGCTAAAGCAATGGTAGATATATATATATATATATATATATATATATAATGGCAAAACATGAATTGGTGAAAATGAAGATTGTGAACCAACTCTAAATAACACTAAATTAAACAAGTAAATAAAATGAAAGGGGAATATGGAGTGAAGGATATATAGATGATGGAAACTAAGGAGTTAATGGATTCGAAAGCAAATACTGGGCAATGTCACAAACTCGTCAATAGCACGGCTCTTCAAGGTAACCAACCTAGGATGTATAGAGTCGGTTATTTATCCCTAGAAGGTGGCCAACCTAGGATGTATAGTGCAACCACCTATTAGGGATTAATCCTTGTAAACTACCAACCTAGGATGTATAGAGTTGATTGTTTACCGGATTCTAGAAATGAAGCTCGTCTACCTAACATTGACTCAACCGATTACAAATAGTCACCCTAGGATGTATAGTGATGACTTCTAACTCTCTCACGGATTCCGACCTAGGATGTATAGTGTCGGAATTACGATCGAGGTTAGATTAAAACCGCGGTTCAAGAGTCGGAATTCATGACTTTCCGTCTATTCTTTAGAGCATTAAACAACTAAATATGATGTATATCTAGATGCAATACTCATATATAATATAAAGACATCTTGCAAAGATCATGTATCTACACAAGAAATCAATGATAAACATTCACAACAAGAATAGATCAATGGAAGATAGACATGAATATCAATATAATATCAAGTTTATGTACAAGCCCAATATTAAACTAACTACTCCATCAACCCCTTAGAGGCGATTTAGCTACTCATTACAACTAGGAAATCAGTAGAGAGGAGAAAGAAATAACCCTTGGAGAACATCTCCTTCCTTGAAGTGGCTCCAATCTCCTAACTTCCTTGAAGTTGAGTAGAGAATGTGAGGATGAGAGGTAGAGAGAGAAACTAGATCTAAGAATGCCTAATCTGTCTAAAACGGAGTTAAAAGCTCCTTAAAACGTTTCTATACTTTTCTATTTATACTAAATACAAAAATAGGTCACTTAAGCTTTGAAAATCAGACTGGCGCGCTCGGAGTGCGGGTGGAGTGCGGGTGATTTACCCGCACTGTACCCGCACTGTATGGGTTGCCTGCAACTTCAGTTCTCGGATCAGGACATTAGTGCGGGTGGAGTGCGATTTAATTACCCGCACTTGACCCGCACTTGACCCGCACTTGGCCCGCACTTGGCATCGCACTGTGACCGCACTTCCTTCTCAGGTGCAAAATCTACCTTCTGTCTTGAGCAACAATGCGGGTAGAGTGCGGTTGGATGACCTGCACAGTACCCGCACTCTAATGTCAGGTGCAATTCTGCTCTTCTGTTCTTGATGCAAGTGCGGGTAGAGTGCGGTTTGATGACCCGCACAGTGCCCGCACTCTAGTGTCAGGTGCGATTCTGTTCTTCTGTTCTTGGTGCAAGTGCGGGTGGAGTGCGGTTTGCTGACCCGCACAGAACCCGCACTCTAATGTCAGGTGTCTACGTAGCTTCTCTGGTTTGGCATTAGTGCGGGTGGAGTGCGGTTAGCTGACCCGCACTGTACCCGCACTTTATCTCTGTACTTGCATTCTGCCCCGGCTATGCACATACGTGCGGCTGGAGTGCGGTTGTGACCCGCACTGGACCCGCACTATAGACCTGTTTGTGCACCTTTTCTGCTGGAATCATCACAATGTGCTTCCAAGCCTGTCTCTGCATCATTTCCTTCAAATAAGCACAAAACAACCCATAAGAGACACAAAAATGCATGAAAACAAAACATAAGGTAAGGATCTGAGGGCCTAAATATAGTACATATTTGGCCCGATCACATTCACAAACTCATTAACCTTGGTTTTACATGTAGACCCAAAAACAATGTCATCAACATATATTTGTTCAACAAAAATGTCATTATCATGATGCTTGACAAACAAAGTTCTATCAATGCCACCTCTTCTATAGATGATCTTAACAAGATATCGAGTAAACCTATCATACTTTAGGAGCTTGCTTAAGGCCATAAAGAGCCTTTTTCAACTTGTACACATGATTAGGAGAGTGTGGGTCTACAAAACCCTTAGGTTGTTCAACATACACTTCTTCTTGAAGGTATCCATTGAGAAAAGCACTTTTGACATCCATTTGAAACAATTTGAATTTTTTAAGACACGCAATGGACAACAAAAGTCTAATGGACTCAAGACGTGCAACGGGTGTAAATGTGTCATCAAAATCTACACCCTCAACTTGAGTGTAACCTTGAGCCACTAGTCTAGCTTTATTTCTCACAATCTTGCCACTCTCATCGGTCTTATTCCTAAACACCCATTTAGTGCCAATCACATTAATATATTTAGGTCTAGGAACTAAGGACCGCACTTCATTTCTCTCAAATTCATTTAGTTCATCTTGCATAGCCCCTACCTAATATTCATCAATTGTTGCCTCATTAATGTTTTTGGGTTCAATTTGAGAATTGTAGCAAGCATATGAAATTTGGTTAGGTAGTTGTCTTCTAGTTCTAACCCCTTCATTCAAATATCTTCTTGATAGTGCATGTTTCTAAGCCTAGAGTTTGAAAGTTCAACAACTTGATCATCTTGTTGATTTTCATTTAAAGCATTTCCTAACCCTTGACTTTCTACTTCAACATCACTATCATTTTCAACATTTTGATTAGACTCACTTTGTAAATCTTCACTAGCTTCACAAATAGTCACATCAATAAGTGTATTAGTGTTATTCAAAAGATTTCCTTTATGTTCATTAACACATATATAAGATCATCTATTTTCACATTAAATTTAAAAACCAAGACTATTATGGAATCTATTAATTTGAAAATAATCACATTAGCATACTCAAGAAGGAGACAAACATCACTTTTTGCATCAAATTTTCCTAATTGATCTCTATCATTCAAAATGAAACACTTACTCCCAAAGGTATGGAAGTAATTAACATTAGGCTTCTTGCCTTTCCAAAGTTCATAGTGTTGGAACCTAGGGTTACAGATTGCGTAGCGGAAGGTTTTAAAATTTTTATGCAATCATTAAACTAACCCATTTGTACAGTAATAATCAAATGCAATAATAAAGTGATGAACATTTTCATACCTACGTAGGAGGCTCCTTCACTTTAATACGAACTGCTCCTGATTTGAACCACGTAATCTTCCTCGCTATCTCCAGGAACTGGTAACAGTGTGTGGGCGCATCACGATATTCAGGACCTGTATGGAGGAAGAAAAGAAGAACACACACACACCAAAAAACAAACTCTAAGAGTGCAACATTTGAGCTCGCCACACCCTATTTTTTTTCTTTTTGTTTGCTTTTCGTTGCTGTGCACGATGACTGTTTTCTCTTCTCTCAAGCCATCCAATTGCTTTTCATTCACTGTGTCTTGTATCTCATTTGGTTTTTATTTTCTTTTTAGTTAAAATATATCTCATATATTTAAAAAACAAAACCAACATTCGGTTTAAATTTTTTTTTTAAATATATCTAATATATATTAAAAACAAACCAAAAATCTTATATTTGATTTTTAAAATTTTATAAAGATATCTCATATATTTTTTAAAAATAATTAAATATTTATTTTTGAATTCAAACATTTCAAATTCAATTTCAAATATTTAATTTAATAAAATAAAATAATCATATTATCTTATTTTATTCAAAATCAAATATCAACTAACACCCTCCATTTAGTGATTAACAACATAATTAAATAATCTTATTATTTAACTTATTTAATCACCATTATTCATTAATTAAATAATCCCATTATTCAATTAACTCCCGAATAAATACGTGTCACTTTCGTAACACAATTAATTGGACAATCCAATTAATTAACCGTGACCCTTGTTACCTAAATCAATCGGGCTAGCAAGGGGACCTAATGGACCCACAGTATTTTGAGCTCCAATAATCCTTAGAAATTATTAATTAAACTATTTAATTAATATTTCATGATTATTAACTTCGGTGTTATTCCACTAAAAACCCGAAGCTGCACTCTCTCAACTGTAGACATTTTTACACAAACCAATAACTCTCGGTGTCCATCGATATAGCTATTACATATGGTATAATCCTCCACAAGTAGTTCATAATTAGAGCTGGGTCATAATGTCCATTATACCCCTCTAATCATATCTTTCCATTAAGTACCATTGATTCTCTAATGAACAATAAATCCTACATTCCTTACGGAATTAGGAGAGCGCTCATATTGTTCATTCCCTGAATCAACCCTTAAGGGAACTACCATCTACTTCTCACAAGAAGGAGTGGATTCCACTATTTTGTACAAACCTTCCCAGCCACAAGCCAAACTGTGATCCCAACATACGGAGTATATTGATCGGGAATGCAACTCCGACCTCACCCATGGTATATCAAAGACCACGATCTAACCTGAAGGAGTCGATAAGACACTCAGGATTAAGATCACCCATATATAGCCATCATTAGTTGATATATATGAATCTCATCGTTTAACGGATCTTAGTGAGAGATTCATATAGATCATGGCCAAGTCCTATATGATCACATCATACAAGGTGCCTCCATTCTCATATCTACATATGAATGATCCAGGATAGGATCACCGTAAACTACGAAATGGACCGCAGCTGTAGATTAACCACAAATAAAGTACCCAGCTTTATTTGCTATCTACGGACTCTTTAGATTGTTCGTTTCAAACTGAATCCATCTATATATGACACTCATATACTCAGTTCGAAATTACATCCGGCAATCTTGGATGTTAAGTGCACATGTTATATAAAGTATGACACAAAATGAGTGAATATACTACTTCTTTTATTTATGTTCAAATTCTATTTAAATATTACAAGCTTTAGGGCAGAAACCCCAACAATCTCCCACTTGCACTAAAGCATGTGAGTCATGTCTCGTAACCCTAGACCTTCTAGGTGACCTTCAAACACTTTAGCCAGTAAGGTCTTCGTAAATGGATCAGCATGATTGTCTTGTGAGGCTATCTTGGTGACGATCACATCTCCTCTCTGCACTATCTCTCTAATGAGATGATACTTTCTCTCTATATGCTTCCCTCTCTTGTGGCTTCTTGGTTCTTTGGAATTAGCCACAGCACCACTGTTATCACAATAAAGTGTGATGGGCTTATCCAGATCTGGAATAACTTCCAGATCATTCAAGAACTTACGAAGCCAAACAGCCTCTTTAGCAGCTTCACATGCGGCTACATATTCGGCTTCCATGGTGGAGTCAGCAATGCAAGATTACTTTATACTTCTCCACACAATGGCTCCACCACCTAGGGTGAATACTGATCCAGACGTGGATTTTCTAGAATCCCTGTCTGACTGAAAATCAGAATCTGTGTATCCTAACGGGATCAAATCCTTTCCGGAATACACTAGCATATAGTTTCTCGTTCTCCGAAGATACTTGAGAATAGTCTTGACAGCAACCCAATGATCTAATCCTGGGTTGGAATGGTACCTGCTGACTACTCCCACTGCATAGCAGATGTCCGGTCTCGTGCATAACATAGCATACATGAGACTACCTACTGCTGATGCATATGGCACACGTCTCATATCCTCAACTTCTTGAGGTGTCTTAGGACACTGTTCCTTAGACAAGTGAACCCCATGTCTAGAAGGTAAATTACCTTTCTTGGAGTTCTGCATCAAAAATCGCATAAGAATCTTGTCGATATATGATGCCTGAGACAATGCTATGAGTTTGTTCTTACGATCTCTTATAAGTTGGATCCCTAGAACATAACTCGCCTCTCCCAAATCTTTTATTTGGAATTGGCTATCTAGCCAGCCCTTTACATCAGACAACACTCTTACATCATTCCCAATGAGTAGGATGTCATCTACGTATAGAACCAAGAAAACTACTTTATTGTCAATGATGCGCTTGTAGACACAAGGCTCATTAACGTTCTGCTCAAAGCCATAGGTTTTGATCACATCATCAAACCTGATGTTCCAAGATCTAGATGCTTGCTTAAGTCCATAGATGGGCCTTTGCAACTTGCAAACCTTTTGCTCTTGATCTGGAGACACGAATCCCTCTGGTTGCATCATATAGATGCACTCGTCAAGATTGCCATTCAAGAATGCAGTCTTGACGTCCATTTGCCAAATTTCATAATCGAAATAGGCAGCAATGGATAAGAGAATCCTAATAGACTTAAACATGGCTACTGGCGAGAAGGTCTCTTCATAATCGACCCCCTCTTTCTGGGTATAACCCTTGGCCACTACCCTTGCCTTGAAGGTCTCTACCTTCCCGTCTACTCATCTCTTCCTCTTGTAGATCCACTTACATCCTATGGGTTTTACCCCATTCGGTAAGTCTACAAGTTCCCAGACTGAGTTAGAGTACATTGACTCCATCTCGAGATTCATGGCTTTAAGCCATTCCTCTTTATCAGGATCTTCCATTGCATTATTAAATGTCAATGGATCATCCACACTATCAGCAGAGACAAGATCTTGTCCCTCACTTACACCCAAATAGCGTTCAGGCTGTCTCACAACCCTCTCTCTTCGTCTAGGTGGTAGTGTATCCTGATTAGGAATTATCTGACTTTCAGATGTTAATGGATTAACAACTCTAGTTGACTGAGTACTGGTCTCACCAGGCTCCAACTCATTTAATACAATTTTAGAACGAGGTTTATGATCACTTATATAGTTATCCACAAGAAACGTTGCATTTGTCGATACAAATACTTTGTTATCTTCAGGACTATAGAAGTATCCACATCTGGTCTCCTTGGAGTATCCTACAAATAAGCAGACCAAAGACTTAGGATCTAACTTTCTAGTTCTGTTCTTCAGCACGTGTGCTGGACACCCCCATACTCGGAAATGTCGCAAACTAGCTTTACGACCATTCCACAACTCTAGGAGAGTCTTAGGAACAGATTTGGATGGCACTACATTCAAAATGTATGCCGCTGTTTGTAACGCATATCCCCAGAAGGAATTTGGTAATGATGAGAAACTAATCATAGATCTCACCATTTCCATCAGAGTTCTATTTCTCCTCTCCGCTACACCATTTTGCTGAGGTGTACCAGGAGCTGTGAGTTGGGAAACTATCCCATGCTCGACCATGAAGTCTTCAAACTCTTGGTCAAGGTACTCACCTCCACGATCTGATCGTAGTGACTTGATAGTCCTACCTAATTGATTCTCAACTTCAGCTTGGAATTCTTTGAACTTTTCAAATGTTTCCGACTTTCGTTGCATTAGGTAGACATATCCGTATCTTGAGTAGTCATCTATAAAGGTGACATAATACTCATAGCTGCCCCTAGCTCTAACATTCATCGGTCCACAGACGTCTGTATGTATGAGTTCTAGTGGCTCTATAGCTCTAAGCCCTTTTCCAGTAAAAGGTCTCTTAGTCATCTTACCTTCTAAACAGGATTCGCAGACAGGTAAGGTGCCAACCTTTAACTCACTTAAAGGTCCACTTTTTACTAGTCTGTCTATCCGGTCAAGGTTGATATGACCAAGCCTTAGATGCCAAAGATACGTGTCATTATCTGGAGAAATCTTATGTCGTTTAGTTTTAGGTTTTTCAACCTTAAACATTTCGGTGTTAAGCAGTGTAGTATGTATTAACGGTCTTAACACATACAAATTGTTTTCATTAATTCTTGAACAAATATTCAGACCATTCTTTTCAATAATAACAAACTTATTATTAAAAGAAACAGAATACAATTGTTCTAACAACTTAGAAACTGAAATCAAATTCCGTGTAAATCCATGAATATAAAAAACATTGTTCAATAATAAAAAACTATTATTATTACAAAATTGCAATCTTATTGCTCCCACTGCTTTGGCCGACACGACATCCCCCGACCCTACACGCATGGAGAATGCTCCCTCCTCTAGCTGTGTCCAAGAATCAGTCCACTGCAAAGAAGAACAAACATGGTTAGTGGCCCCCGAATCAACAATCCAAGGTGAAGAATCATCTTCCACTAAACAAGATTCAAGAACAAGTAAATCATATTTACCTTTCTTCTTCTTCTTGGCTACCTCCTCCAGGTACTAAGGACAGTTTCTCTTCTAGTGCCCGACCTTGTTACAATGGAAACATTTTCCTTTGCTCCTGTCGATGGAGGCGCCTTTCTTTTTGCTTTGGGCTTTCTTGGGTTTGGGTTTACCCTTCGCCTTCCCAGCAGACCTCTTCCTCTTGTTATTATTGGAGGAAGATGGTTCGGCAACATTTGCCTCACCGGTCTTACTTTTTCTGTCCTTGGTCATGGACTCAAAAGTAGCGAGCTCATTGAGCAACTTAGTGAGACTAAAACTTAACTTGTTCATCCCGTAGTTGTTCTTAAACTGATCGAAACTCTTCAGAAGAGTCGTTAGTATGATGCTCACTTGACTGGGTTCATCAATGTCCCCGCCATTGACTTCTGCCGTGTTGAAGTAGGACATCATGCTCAGGACATGTTCCCGAACTGATGTACCTTCCTTCATATGAGCGAGCATAGCGGAACGAACAGCTTCGTGTCGCTTTTGCTCGGAGGGCTGCCTGAACATAGCTTGCAATGACTCTATAATTTCGAATGCTGTAGTCATTGCTTCGTGCTTTGTGACAAGCACGTCTGTCATAGAAGCTAACAGATATGTTCGGGCCTTCTCATCAGATGAGAACCATCGCTGGTATGCCTCACGAACAGTTCGTGTGGCATTGGCAGTAGGCACCGGAGGACATTCCTCCGTAAGCACAAACTTGAGGTCTTTGGTGACCAGTATTGCATTAATGTTAAGTTTCCATTTTGTGTAGTTATCACCAGTTAATTTATCGTTTGCAAGTATTTGTAATAGTGCAGATGACATGGCTGAAAAAACATAAATTAAAGATTCATTCAGTCATACATTCTAAACATGTGCTAATGTTCGGCATAAAATTAAACATGATGCATGAAAATGTTTAATGAACAAGAACAACCCTAAAAACAATGTTTCTATGCCACGACAATCCAACATACCACAAGCAAGTGCCGCCTTAAGGTCGGTCAAATTCTTGCATGTTGGATCGAGACCTTCTCAGTCAAAGGATATACCAGAATAACTCTTATGCCAATATCATTCAACCATCGTTTATTAGGTCAGGTTTTTAATTAACCAATTTAATTAAAACCTTGTGAGTGTAACCCATCATTTCAGATCTCAAGAGCTTAACTCGAGAATTGCCGCCTTAGGGTCGGTCAATCCCGAAATCCCCTTCGAAATCCTATATGTTAGGAAGTCAACCTTGGTATTGATTCTTATGGAAACCCTTCTTAGGGAGGACGAAAACAAAGCCGTCATGAGGCCCCACTCGAATCTCACGGTGTTGAACTAATGATGGAGACCGCGGGATATAATGTCATATATCCCTCTCCCACTCACTATTTTTTATTAAGGGTTTTCTATTAATATTAATGCACCTAGATTAAACTAGATTAAACGGCTAATTTTAATCTAAGCGTCAAGTGCATTAATCACAAATTATTAGAATCCTATTCCAATAACTAATAAACTAAATTGATTTTTAACACTTAAAAAATTTAGTTCATTAGTGATAATTCAAATCTATGTAAACTGTTTACTAAGACTAGAATTATTATTAAATGTGTATTTACCAAGTTTTAACTATTAAAACTAAACACATTATTTAGGTCCAATTATTATTAGGAGCTTAATCAAATTAATCCTAATATATATATATATATATATTAAGGACCCTACTAATCTAAGTATTTAAACCCTTTAATAAAAAGATTAGTAATTAATGAGATTTACCAAGTTTTTACTCCTAAAAACTAATCCCATTAAAAATAGCCAATTATGTGAATAACCCATTTTAATCAAATTAAAAAAAATTAAACACATAATATAGATGGCTATAATGCATGTATGATATATCAACATATATATATATATATATATATATGTGTGTGTGTAGGCACAACTAATTTAAATGACATATATATGCATGGCAATGCTTAATCATCAAATAATTAAAACATACATGAGTTGACCGAGTGTTGTGGATTATTTAACCTAAAAATTGGAATCTAATTACAAAAAATATTTCCAAGGCATCCCTTGGTCTTCTTGTAATTTCCAAGACTTCCAATCTCTTCAGGTCATGTGCACTGGTAGCATCGTTGGTACGCTTGCTCGCAAGTGGTAGGTGCGCGCTGGACGAGCGCTGGTAGGCTGCGGGCAGGTAGAGGGTTGCGCGCTGGTGGTGCAGAGGGTGCAGGTCTGCCTGCGCAAGTTGAAGGCATGCGTTGGTCATGCATGCGCGCTGATGCGCTGGTCTTTTGCGCGCTGGTGGTAGTCATCGTCTGCATGAGCGCTGGAGGTAGTCATCGTCTGCATGCGCGCTGGACTGACGAGCATTGGTAGCATGCGCACAGCTTTCCAATGAACAACTAGGTGCGTCTTTTACACATTTTTTTTAATAATACAACAGTAAAATAAAAAAAATATAAAACATTATACAACCCAGAAACATTCTAAATCCACAACACCATAAAAAATTACTATCAACCATGTTTTTTAAATTAAACAATTTAATTAAAAAAACATCATACACTCATCAAAAAAAAAATATGTGCCTACACATTCATACATATCAGGAGTAATCAAATTCGATTATACTGTACAAAAATTGGCTTTGATACCAATTGTTGGAACCTAGGGTTACAGATTGCGCAGCGGAAGGTCTTAAAATTTTTATGCAGTCATTAAACTAACCCATTTGTACAGTAATAATCAAATGCAATAATAAAGTGATGAACATTTTCATACCTTCGTAGGAGGCTCCTTCACTTTAATACGAACTGCTCCTGATTTGAACCACGTGATCTTCCTCGCTATCTCCCGGAACTGGTAACAGCGTGTGGGCGCGTCACGATATTCAGGACCTGTATGGAGGAAGAAGAGAAGAACACAGACACACCAAAAAACAAACTCTAAGAGTGCAACATTTGAGCTCGCCACACCCTATTTTTTTCTTTCTTTTTGTTTGCTTTTCGTTGCTGTGCACGATGACTTTTATCTCTTCTCTCAAGCCATCCAATTGCTTTTCATTCACTGTGTCTTGTATCTCATTTGGTTTTTATTTGCTTTTTAGTTAAAATATATCTCATATATTTCAAAAACAAAACCGACATTCGGTTTTAATTTTTTTTAAAACAATATATCTAATATATATTAAAAATAAACCAAAAATCCTATATTTGATTTTTAAAATTTTATAAAGATATCTCATATCTTTTTTAAAAATAATTAAATATTTATTTTTGAATTCAAACATTTCAAATTCAATTTCAAATATTTAATTAAATAAAATAAAATAAACATATTATCTTATTTTATTCAAAATCAAATATCAACTAACATCCTCCATTTAGTGATTAACAACATAATTAAATAATCTTATTATTTAACTTATTTAATCACCATTATTCATTAATTAAATAATCCCATTATTCAATTAACTCCCGAATAAATACGTGTCACTTTCGTAACACAATTAATTGGACAATCCAATTAATTAACCGTGACCCTTGTTACCTAAATCGATCGGGCTAGCAAGGGGACCTAATGGACCCACAGTATTTTGAGCTCCAATAATCCTTAGAAATTATTAATTACACTCTTTAATTAATATTTCATGATTATTAACTTCGGTGTTATTCCACTAAAAACCCGAAGCTGCACTCTCTCAACTGTAGACGTTTTTACATAAACCAATAACTCTCGGTGTCCATCAATATAGCTATTACATATGGTATAATCCTCCACAAGTATTTCATAATTAGAGCTGGGTCATAATGTCCGTTATACCCCTCTAATCATATCTTTCCATTAAGTACCATTGATTCTCTAATGAACAATAAATCCTACATTCCTTACGGAATTAGGAGAGCGCTCATATTGTTCAAGCCCTGAATCAACCCTTAAGGGAGCTACCATCTACTTCTCACAAGAATGAGTGGATTCCACTATTGTGTACAAACCTTCCCAGCCACAAGCCAAATCGTGATCCCAACATACGGAGTATATTGATCGGGAATGTAACTCCGACCTCACCCATGGTATATCAAAGACCACGATCTAACCTGAAGGAGTCGATAAGACACTCAGGATTAAGATCACCCACATATAGCCATCATTAGTTGATATATATGAATCTCATCGTTAAACGGATCTTAGTGAGAGATTCATATAGATCATGGCCCAGTCCTATATGATCACATCATACAAGGTGCCTCCATTCTCATATCTACATATGAATGATCCAGGATAGGATCACCGTACACTACGAAATGGACCGCAGCTGTAGATTAACCACAAATAAAGTACCCAGCTTTATTTGCTATCTACGGACTCTTTAGATTGCTCGTTTCAAACTGAATCCATCTATATATGACACTCATATACTCAGTTCGAAATTACATCCGGCAATCTTGGATGTTAAGTGCACATGTTATATAAAGTATGACACAAAATGAATGAATATACTACTTCTTTTATTTATGTTCAAATTCTGTTTACATATTACAAGCTTTAGGGCAAAAACCCCAACACATAGGAGGTTTGTGTTAGGATTATGATCAATGGCAAGAGTATAATATTGTAATTGACAATCTTCTCATATTAATAAAGTGAATTCTGATTCTTACAATTACTTATAGCATTTATTATTATAATTGTCAAGGTAAATAATCATAAGGTCAAAAGACTATGAGACATGAAGAATCGTTCATACATCCGGATATGTATGAGGTAGACACAATTCTTTAGTTAGTCTTGAATAACGTTCACAACTTAAGTTAAAGGTTGGGCACCGCTATCTTGTTAAAGTTGTAGAATTCTTTTACTAGCATTTGAGTGGGATCAAATGAATATGATGAGTCTAAAATCATCGAAAGGTTTTCGAGTAAAAGAATCTAGTGCACAAGGTGCATTGAACTGGATCACAATGAAATACTTTATCTAGAACCGTCACTAGATATAAGTCTTTTCATTAAAGAGGACAATAGGAGAGTCTATCTTAATCCTGAGATAGATGATGGACTTATGGTTGCAAGTGTTATCATTAGAGCTATCAATGAGTACGATTATATAGCATAGTCTATCCTCGATAGTTTGGTGGTATACATTTGTTAATCGATAGAGGACTTCATTTATAGATATGGACATCGTGGCTCCATTTATTAAATGAGAGTATAATATCATCATATGGATGTTTTGAGGTATTGGATATTAAATCTCAACGTTGAGTTTTCAATAATGATTATTGAAAACATGGCTTCTGGACAAGTCAAAGTATCCAAGTTCGAAATGTGGTCATATGAGGAAATATGGTAACTTGGAGAGCTATAGGCGGTCTATGAGCTATAGGCGGTCTATGAGCTCTTGGCGATTACTGATATTATTCACAAGGATACACCATGTAAGGACCTCGATTTTATGATTGGCTTATTTCATGACAAACCACCACATTGGGGATGATTGTGTAATGGGTAGCTTAGGTCCGTATTGGCAAGCTTTCAAGCATCTCCATGACTTCAAGAGCAAAAGGTATATTCACTTGACTTTGTCTCTTGAAGAGTTTAGGTCCACACACACACTTCATGCATGTTTTATTTATCTTGCATTTGTGTTCTTTATTGTTTGTATAAGTGTGCATCCTTTTCTAAAACACTCACTAGCTTACATTAGATATCATATCTTGCATTGTATTTTATTTGATAACATGTTTGACATGTTAATTGTGCTTCATTGTGTGCATCTCACTCACTTCACACTTGCACAACATTCATGTAAGATTGACTTTTGTCTTGAGTGTTAAAAAGGGATTTTTCCCTTTGGCGCAGCCTAGACCGCTCGGCATGCTTTGCTTGCACCGCGGCGCACGGAGCGGTATTCTCCAGTGTGTCATGCGCGACGTGGACTGTGACCTGTGCACTTGCACGCACAGCGGTCCCAACGGCGGTGTAGTCCAGACGGTGCACTGCTGTATGTACCGCGGTCTGGACACTTACCTGTGCCGCGGTCTAGCAAGCGGTTTTAACGGGATTCTGGTTCCCAAGTTCAAAATGATGTATTTTGATCTAGGGCTTCATATATATTCTTCCTTTTCTCTTCTTGGCCGACCAAGAGCTCAAAAATTCATTTTTAGAGAGAGGTTAGAGCTCCTAGAGAGAGAAAGCTTCAAGAAAGCTTCTTTGACTCTCTAAACCCAAAACCCATCTCCATCTTGCATCATTCAACATCATTTGAGTATGGGTCTCCATTGTTTCATGACTAGGTAAGCAAGAACTTCTTTGAATATCATTTATTGTTCTTCTTACTCTAGATTAGATATTTATTGCATGATTAAATACCTAGACTCTATTATTGCATATTTATGAGTCTTGATAACATGATTGGGTTTGTATTTTGATAGCTTAATTGATTAGGTCATTTTTGCCTAAAAGCTAGGTCATAAACATTCATTTGTGATTCATTGATAACTAGGTTGAAATATTGATTCTTAATCAACTAGTTAAGCTTATTGAATGTTTATGCTTATTTTGTGTAACAATTAGTTTGTTGGAAATTCTCTACAAATCTAATTGAGTTTGTTTGTTGATAGACTTTTGTCTAAGACTTGCATTTAGTGAATGATTAAATGTCTTGTCTTAATCACATGAATATATGCGAAGTTTATGTTGAATACATTGTGAGCATATTTGTTGATTTATTGTGATTGTTTGTGATAGCTAGGATTTGTTGTTATTGATAACATCTAGCTAAGTCTTTATGCCTTGCATTTAGACATTTGACAACTTGGATTTGTTTCTACAAACTCCTAGTTGAGCAATTTGTGTTGTCTAGCATAATTTGCATTGAGCATCATTTACATGATCACATAAACACATAATTCTCTTCATTGAGTCAAAGTCTTGTGGCTTCGGGGTGAAGTTGCACAAGCATTGTAGTCTTGCAACCAAATTGTGGTTGGCAAGCATTGGTCAAGAATCCATTGTAAAAGGCCTGCGGGTAGAGTAGGAGGTGCTCACGCCAATAGTAGTGTATCAGTGGATATCACTAGGGATTGAACCAAGAGTGGCGAGTGGTAGTGTCCATAGCCTGAGGTTATCTAGAGTGAGAGTCCGAGCATCACTTGAGGGTGTAACGTTTTACTCATATAGTGGATTTGAGGATCGTGTGTGGCTAGAAGGATAGCCCGTGGTTTTTCCCTTTGTTTAAGGGTTTCCACGTAAAAATCAAGTGTTATTTATTATTCCGCACTTTATACTTGATTTTGTATGTTTGATTTAATTGGGTTATTTGTTTAATATTGACTAATCGAAAAATTGGTAATAATCGATTAACAACCCATTCATCCCCCCCCCCCCCCCCCCTCTAGGTTGTAGACACACGTTAAGAGTGTATTTTCACACCATCTCCTATAAGATTGTCTAGGGTATGAATGAGAAACATCTCCTTATTCTATCTTTATTTAAGAGTTCAATTTTAGCTTTTTAGTGGAATGAGTTAAAATTAATAGATTTGACCTAAGTGAATCATTTGTTGATTGTGATTAGGTTGTGTCTATTGAAGCTTAAATTTAGATAGCCCGCCAGGATCCCCAATCCACACGTATTTGCATGGATCACTTGATATATTCTACCGGGCCGATTTAAGGGTCCATCTAGAATTGTTTTTAATATATCAAGAATATAATATGTCTATTATTTAATTAATGGGCTGCACTATTATATTAATATATTAAAAGGAGACATGTGGGCTTGTTTCTTTTAGTAAGAATGGGTCTAGTTCACATGTGAGCTTTTATTTAAAGTCCAATGGATTAAATGAAATAAGAAAATAATATATGGCCCATTTATATAAGTGGGGCGGCAAGGTGTATATATTAACCTAATATATTATTTTGTTTCATTGTTTTAATTAAATAAGAATTAGTTAATTTATTAATTAATTGTTTAATTAAGAAACAAATCTTTTTCTGATCAGGAAATATATTTCCTAAAGTTATACTATTGGTAGTAGTATATTAAAAGTAAAAGACTTGTTTGATAAGAAAATAAATAATTAATTTTATTTATTTAATCAAATAAGAAGTCTTTTTATTTAGTCAATAAAAGAATAAAAATATCTATGAGTTGGATTAGGTTTTGAAGTCTAAAGGTTGATGGAAATTAGGGTGCAACACAAACTCTTTTTGGTATGTGATTTGCGGCAACCCTAGTCCATTTAGAGGAAGATTTCAGCAATCCTAAATAGAAGAGGAAGCAAAATTTCGGCCACCTATATAATTCCACATATAGAATTCGGCCACAATAGTTGATTGAATGATTCAATTTTTCTTCTTCTTCTCAATTCATAGAAAATGATAATTTTTATTCTACTAAACATAAAAGAGAGAAGAGATTATTCTTTGATAGTACACTGATTGCTTGTTCATCAATAAGCTTGTGTGTACAACATCGAATTAGGTTCACGCGAGTTTCGATCATTAGATTGAGAACTCAAAAGTGACCGGAATAATTTTTGTCTTCTTTTGATTGTTTTGTGACTAACAAAAGAAAAAGAAAACTTTGTTCATCCATTCTCAGGTTTGCAATTCAAAGAAAAAGGGAGACCACTCTCCTAGGTGATTCACGTACGTGTTCGGATTGGAAGATCTCGCGGTACTGTTCACGGGGGGGGGGGGGGGGGGGGGGGGGGGTACTGTTCACGATCACTGTTCACGTGGGTACTGTTCACGGACATCGGAAAAGATTTTACAGATTACCAATCGACGTAAGTCAATCGAATCACGTGTCAAGAGGTATTTAACTCTAACCGTATATATTTGAGTTTAATTAATTAAAAGGTTAAGGTTCAACTTTGAGAAAAATTTTAAAACCATACGAAATCTATTTTTCGTTTCTTCCGCTGCGTTTTATATCAATTTTTCCCTACAATTGGTATCAAATCCTTGGTTGTACCTTTTAATTAATTAACGTATATATACGTGAATCTATTTCTTTTTTATTGTGATTATACATGTTTTAGAAAGAGATGACACTCTAGGTATTCGCATATATAATTACATGTTGAATGTATGGATTTATATATGTTTTATAAAGTGAATTGTTATTGCTCGATTTTGGTCCTAGAATTTCAATGTAATTTTTGTTTCGGATTTGTAACAAGAAGGGTGGTCTATTATCGCCATAATTCCTTTTTGGTAGTTGCTAGGGTTTTATTTTTTTTTTGTTTTGTATGTAAAATAAGTGCAGTATTTTTTTTGTAATCAGGTGCAGTATTTTTTTTGTAAATCTTACTGCAGTAAAATATAAAATAAAAACAAAAATTTTTGCTGCAGTAATTTATTCGTAATATGATGTAATGTATTCGGGTATTGAAAATTCGAAGACACGAAGAAAAATGAAGCAATCGGAACCGAGAACGAGCACCGTGCGCACCCTAGGACTGGATTGGGTTGCGTATGGCAATCCCAATCCTTGGTGGGCTGCGCACGGCAGCTTTGTGTGGCCTTATGGGCTGCGCAAGGCAGCCCCTTTGTGGGGTTGTGGGCTGTGCATGTCCATGGAGGAGGCCGAAGGATGAGCGTATGGTTGATGGCCACCTGAAGATCTTGTATTCCTAACAATTGTAATTTACTTGCTTTTCTAGGATGGGCCAAAATTGTTGCTATTTAATTTTTGCTTAAATATTACAATATTTGTTGTTGTATGATAACATGACATTTTAGAATAGGAGTGCCACTCATATATCTCTTTTGGTATGAACATGCATTGAATGATTTAGGTATCTAATTGGCATCTAGATAACTTGGTAAAAATCATTCTTTGGGATTTAATCACACGCCTTAAATAATTGAGTGGGAGAAGGTGTGCAAGAACGCCTATGGCCTCCAAGATTAGTTGAGTTTTATTATTTTTGGTAATCCCCCCAAGGGGCGTCCATAAATAAAATTTAACAATATACTTCCTTACAAGGATAGACTAGACAATTGACTTAAACGAAATCTACTCCCCAAGGAGGGATTTTCGTGAGAGAAAATAGAGGGTCGATATCTTGGTAACACACTCAATGTAATTTTATTAATATCCTCCCAAGAGTTCTTGTTAATAAAAATTACAAGGCTAAAATTAAAAACGCTGGTTGTTATGTTAACAATTAGGTGGAACCTAGTCTAACTAGTAAATAGTGAGAACTCCCAAAGGAGGCGTAATATTTATGGGTGTTGGATCACCGTTGAATTTTTATGATTGAATTATTTATTTTAATTCAAGATAAATTTTTAAAAGTGCTATTATCATGATTATTTACTTATATATGTTTTTGTTTTAATCAGAAATCATGACCCCATCACTTATGAACATTCTGAAAGATAACACCTTAACTGGAGATAACCACGTAACATGGAAAAGGAAAATTTGGTTGTTGCTGCAAAGTGAAAAACATAAGTTTGTTCTGACCACTCCTAAACCACCCCTTCCTAATAATGAATCTAATGTGATGCAAAGAGATGAGTATGAGCAGTGGAAGACTTCTGATGATATGGCAAAATGTTACATTACGGCCACTATCTCCGACGTGTTGCAACAGCAACATGAAGGAATGGAGTCCGCTGCTGATATAATGATGTCTGTAGAGGAAATGTTTGCTATGAGGTCTAGGACGACTAAGAGAGAGGCAGTGACTGCTTTTATGAATCTTAGGATGAAACCTGGACAATCTATGAAAGATCACATGATTAAAGTCATAACACATCTCAATATTGCTGAACTAAATGGTGCTGAGATTGATGGTGAGACCAAAATTTATATGGTAGTTAACTCACTGTCAGATTCCTTTGATCAGTTCAAGTTGGACTACACCTTGAACAAAAAGGAATACACCTTGCAGGGCTTGATGCAAGATGTTCAAAGCGCTGAAAAGATCCTTGTGAAAAACAAAGGTCAAGAGATTCATTTGGTTGGTAAAGTTGCTACTGTTAAGACCCGTAAGAAGGTCAAGAAACAACAGAAGAAAAAGAAACTTGGGTCTACCAAGAAGGAAACCAAGAAAGTAACCAAGATCAAAGGGAAATGCTTCCTTTGTGGTGAAAAGGGACATTGGAAAAGAGATTGCCCAAAGTCCCAGAAAAAGAAGGAAGAAGGTAATGTTAATTATCTGGAAACATGTTTTCTGGCAGATTCTACTGATTCTTGGATCATAGACTCTGGAGCCACTAATCATGTTTGTTATTCCTTGCAGAGGTTTCAGGAAAAGAGAAGGTTGAATGAAGATGAAGTCAATTTACGCTTGGGCAATGGAACGTTAGTGTCTGCAAGTGCAGTGGGAGATATTAGAGTTATTTTAGATTCTAGTAGGCATTTAGATTTAATAGACGTTTATTATGTACCTCAATTCAAGAGGAATTTAATTTCAGTTTCTTGTTTAAATAAGTTTGGATATTCGGTTACTTTTAATAAAACTTTTATTATTAGTAAGAATGACAAAGTTGTTAGCAAAGGTACATTGGAAAACGGTTTATTCTTTTTGCATAGAAATATCTCTCACTCGTTAGACACAGAAATAACGGAACCTAATCATAAAAGAGTAAAATTATCAAAAAATGAAACCTATCTTTGGCATTTTCGCCTAGGTCACATTAACCTTAATAGGATTAAAAGATTGGTATGTGACGTTCCTTTAAGTGACTTAAAGGTTGATGATCTACCAACTTGTGAATCTTGTTTGGAAGGTAAAATGACCAAAAGGCCGTTCAATACCAAAGGTGCAAGAGCCACTGAATGTTTAGGACTAGTACACACTGATATATGTGGTCCTATGAGCATTCAAGCTAGAGGTGGATATGAGTACTTCATCACCTTCACAGATGATTACTCAAAATTTGGTTATGTGTATCTCATGAGACATAAGTCGGATGCATTTGATATGTTCAAAGCATTCAAAGCTGAAGTAGAAAATCAGCTTGAGAAATATATAAAAATCTTGAGATCTGATCGTGGTGGAGAATATCTATCTGGAGAGTTTCAGCAAAATCTTATTGATAATGGGATAGTTTCTCAGCTTTCTGCACCAGGTACACCTCAACAAAATGGGGTAGCAGAAAGGAGAAATAGGACTCTTTTAGAGATGGTTAGATCAATGTTGAGTTATTCAACACTTCCTAATTCTTTTTGGGGATATGCTCTACAAACAGCAATATATATTCTAAACGATGTACCATCTAAATCTGTCCCTAAAACCCCACATGAATTGTGGACTGGGCGAAAGCCTAGTTTACAACACGTGAGGATATTTGGTTGTCCTGCACATGTGTTGAAAGGAAAGACAAAAAAGATGGAGTCCCGTTCGGAAACATGTATATTTGTGGGGTATCCAAAAAGAACTAAAGGATATTATTTCTATAGTCCTTCTGATCTAAAAGTATTTGTTTCAACAAATGCTTCATTTCTAGAAAAGGACTATATGAATAATTTTGTGCCCAAAAGTAGAATTGTCCTGAATGAGATGTCAGGAGATACAATTCCACAAGAGGTTTCACAACCCAGCCCAATTGTAAGTTCCACTCCAACACAAGATCAACAACCTACCATTCCTCGTCGTAGTGGGAGGGTTAGAACACAACCCGAAAGATATATCGGTCTAGGAGATTCTGTTGAGAATCTCCCGCATGACGATGATCCCTACACGTACAAGGAAGCTATGGAGGATGTTGATTGTCATCATTGGCAAAAGGCAATGCAATCCGAGATTGAATCGATGTTCAATAACAAAGTCTGGTCCCTTGTAGACTTGCCTAAAGGGATAAAACCCATTGGGTGCAAGTGGGTATACAGGAGGAAAAGAGGTATGGATGGTAAGGTGGAAACCTTTAAAGCTAGACTAGTAGCTAAAGGTTATACACAGAAAGAAGGTATTGATTACGAGGAAACCTTCTCACCTGTGGCCATGCACAAATCCATTAGGATACTCTTATCCATTGCAGCATCTCTAGACCTAGAGATTTGGCAAATGGACGTCAAGACAGCTTTCCTTAATGATAGTCTTGACGAGAGCATCTACACGATGCAACCAGAGGGATTCATTGAAATAGGCCAAGAAGAAAGAGTATGCAAGTTGCAAAAATCCATATATGGACTAAAGCAAGCATCCAGATCCTGGAACATAAGGTTCGATCAAGCTGTAAAGGGTTTTGGATTTATTCAAAACCCTGACGAACCTTGTGTATACAAGAGGATAAAAGGCGACAAGTTGGTTTTCCTCATTCTTTATGTTGATGATATACTACTCATTGGAAACGATGTAGGTGTATTGACACCAGTGAAAGAATGGTTAGCAAAACAATTTGATATGAAGGACTTAGGAGAAGCAAGTTATATTCTTGGTATCCGAGTAATAAGGGATAGAAAGAATAGAATGATTGCATTATCCCAAGCTTCATACATTGATAAAATCTTGTCTAGATTCACCATGCAAGATTCCAAGAAAGGTATGTTACCTTTTAGACATGGAATCAAACTTTTTAAGGGTCAAGCACCTAAGAATGTGCATGAAGAGCAATTCATGAGTAGAGTTCCATATGCCTCGGCAGTTGGAAGTCTCATGTATGCAATGCTCTGTACTAGACCATATATTTGTTTTGTTGTTGGCATAGTTAGCAGGTTTCAATCGAAACTTGGTCCTGATCATTGGACGGCAGTCAAGCATATTTTCAAGTATCTCAAGAGAACTAGAGATTATATGCTTGTATACTCTGGAGGGGATTTAATTCCCGTTGGGTATACAGATTCTGATTTCCAGTGGGATTCTGACTCCAGAAAATCCACATCAGGATCTGTGTTTACCATTGGAGGAGGAGCAGTCATATAGAAGAGTATCAAGCAATCTTGTATTGCTGATTCCACCATGGAAGCTGAGTATGTTGCAGCATGTAAAGCTGCCAAAGAGGCTGTTTGGCTCCGCCAATTCTTGATTGACTTAGAAGTGGTTCCTAGTACGAATAAGCAGATCACTATACACTGTGACAATAGTGGTGCAGTGGCTAATTGGAAAGAACCAAGAAATCATAAGAGAGGTAAACACATTGAAAGGAAGTATCACCTTTTGAGGGAAATTGTTCATAAGGGAGACGTGACGATCACTAAAATCGCGTCAGCAGAAAATCTAGCGGATCCTTTCACAAAGGCTCTACCTCAGAAAAGCTTTGATGGACATCTAGAGAACATGGGAATGAGAGATATGACACACTTGCTATAGAGCAAGTGGGAGATTGTTAGGATTATGCTCAATGGCAAGAGTGTAATATTGCAATTGACAATCTTCTCATATTAATAAAGTGAATTCTGATTCTTACAATTACTTATAGCATTTATTATTATAATTTTCAAGGTAAATAATCATAAGGTCAAAAGACTATGAGACATGAAGAATTGTTCATACATCCGGATATGTATGAGGTAGACACAATTCTTTAGTTAGTCTTGAATAACGTTCACAACTTAAGTTAAAGGTTGGGCACCGCTATCTTGTTAAAGTTGTAGAATTCTTTTACTAGCATTTGAGTGGGATCAAATGAATATGATGAGTCTAAAATCATCGAAAGGTTTTCGAGTAAAAGAATCTAGTGCACAAGGTGCATTGAACTGGATCACAATGAAATACTTTATCTAGAACCGTCACTAGATATAAGTCTTTTCATTAAAGAGGACAATAGGAGAGTCTATCTTAATCCTGAGATAGATGATGGACTTATGGTTGCAAGTATTATCATTAGAGCTATCAATGAGTACGATTATATAGCATAGTCTATCCTCGATAGTTTGGTTGTATACATTTGTTAATCGATAGAGGACTTCATTTACAGATATGGACATCGTGGCTCCATTTATTAAATGAGAGTATAATATCATCATATGGATGTTTTGAGGTATTGGATATTAAATCTCAACGTTGAGTTTTCAATAATGATTATTGAAAACATGGCTTCTGGACAAGTCAAAGTATCCAAGTTCAAAATGTGGTCATATGAGGAAATATGGTAACTTGGAGAGCTATATGCGGTCTATGAGCTCTTGGCGATTACTGATATTATTCACGAGGATACACCATCTCCTATAAGATTGTCTAGGGTATGAATGAGAAACATCTCCTTATTCTATCTTTATTTAAGAGTTCAATTTTAGCTCTTTAATGGAATGAGTTAAAATTAATAGATTGAACTTAAGTGAATCATTTGTTGATTGTGATTAGGTTGTGTCTATTGAAGCTTAAATTTAGATAGCCCGCCAAGATCCCCAATCCACACGTATTTGCATGGATCACTTGATATATTCTACCTGGCTGATTTAAGGGTCCATCTAGAATTGTTTTTAATATATCAAGACTATAATATGTCTATTATTTAATTAATGGGCTGCACTATTATATTAATATATTAAAAGAAGACATGTGGGCTTGTTTCTTTTAGTAAGAATGGGTCTGGTTCACATGTAGGCTTTTATTTAAAGTCCAATGGATTAAATAAAATAAGAAAATAATATATGGTCCATTTATATAAATGGGGCGGCAAGGTGTATATATTAACCTAATATATTATTTTGTTTCATTGTTTTAATTAAATAAGAATTAGTTAATTTATTAATTAATTGTTTAATTAAGAAACAAATCTTTTTCTGATCAGGAAATGTATTTCCTAAAGTTATACTATTGGTAGTAGTATATTAAAAGTAAAAGACTTGTTTGATAAGAAAATAAATAATTAATTTTATTTATTTAATCAAATAAGAAGTCTTTTTATTTAGTCAATAAAAGAATAAAAATATCTATGAGTTGGATTAGGTTTTGAAGTCTAAAGGTTGATGGAAATTAGGGTGCAACACAAACTCTTTTTGGTATGTGATTTGCGGCAACCCTAGTCCATTTAGAGGAAGATTTCGGCAATCCTAAATAGAAGAGGAAGCAAAATTTCGGCCACCTATATAATTCCACATATAGAATTCGGCCACAATAGTTGATTGAATGATTCAATTTTTCTTCTTCTTCTCAATTCATAGAAAAGGATAATTTTTATTCGACTAAACATAAAAGAGAGAAGAGATTATTCTTTGATAGTACACTGATTGCTTGTTCATCAATAAGCTTGTGTGTACAACATCGAATTAGGTTCACGCGAGTTTCGATCATTAGATTGAGAACTCAAAAGTGACCGGAATAATTTTTGTCTTCTTTTGATTGTTTTGTGACTAACAAAAGAAAAAGAAAACTTTGTTCATCCATTCTCAGGTTTGCAATTCAAAGAAAAAGGGAGACCACGCTCCTAGGTGATTCACGTACGTGTTCGGATTGGAAGATCTCGCGGTACTGTTCACGATCACTGTTCACGCGGGTACTTTTCACAATCACTATTCACAGGGGGTACTGTTCACGCGGGTACTGTTCACTGGCATCGGAAAAGATTTTGCGGATTACCAATCGACGTAAGTCAATCGGATCACGCGTCAAGAGGTATTTAACTCTAACCGTATATATTTGAGTTTAATTAATTAAAAGGTTAAGATTCAACTTTGAGAAAAATTTTAAAACCATACGAAATCTATTTTCCGTTTCTTCCGCTGCGTTTTATATCGATTTTTCCCTACAGTTTGTTTTGTGTCGGGCCTTCTAAAAACTCTATTCGTAATATAACAAGCGGTGTTAACCGCTTCAGCCCAAAGGTTCCTAGGGACTTTCTTGCTATTGAGCATGATCCTAGTCATCTCTTGCAAGACTCTGTTTTTCCTCTCAACAACACCATTTTGTTAAGGAGTTCTAGGAGCCAAGAACTCATGTGATATCCCTAAACCATCACAAAACTCACTAAATTTGGCATTCTCAAACTCACTTCCATGATCACTCCTAATGCGACATATTTTCTTAACTCCAAGACCTTTTTCATTTTGAACTTGATTACAAAATTTCTTGAAGTAATAGAAAGTTTCAGTCTTGTTCCTAAGAAAATACACCCAAGAAAACCTAGAGTAGTCATCAACACAAACAAGAATTTATTTCTTGCCATTGATGCTTTCGGGTTGGATTGGTCCCATTAGGTCAATATGCACTTGTTCTAAGGGCTTCTTGGTAGCTATGTGAGTGTTCTTTTTGTGAAACACTTTGGTTTGCTTACCTAATTGACAAGGTTCACAAGCACCTTCTAGCTTCCTACCAAGACTAGGTAGACCTCTAACCATGCTATGTTTTTCAAGCTTCCTTAAGTCCTTAAAGTTCATATGGCCTAACCTTTGATGCCACAAATTAAGCTTGTTACACTCAAGTGCAATATTACAAGTTAGAGGATCTATCTCTAGACAATAACAATTATCTAAAGATCTCTTAACTTCTAAAACAACTTTGCCCTTTTTATCAATTATAGTGCACACATCTTTGTTAAAACTAACTTTTTCAAAGATTTCACACAAGTGAGTGATGCTTATTAAGTTAGCTTGCAAATCATCCACATACAAAGTTTTTCTAAGTTTAGGCAATCCGGGGATACAAATTGTTCCCTTGCCCAGAACTTGCTTTTTGGTGCCATCACCAAATGTAACCCATTCACTATCCTTCATAACAAGATTCTTAATGAACTCTTTGTTACCGGTCATGTTCCTAGAGCATCCGCTATCTAGGTACCAACAATAGGATGAGTTAGCTCTAAGAGAATATTGTGCAACATGACATTGTGTTGTGTTTTTCTTAATCCAAACTTTCTTGACAAGTTTCTCACTCTCACTTTTATCAAAATGCTTTGACTTGTTATTAGACACATTGACTCTGTTGGTCACATTTTCAAACAAATCAAACAAAGCATTTCAATTTCTTATGCATAGTAGAGTGAGGCAAAACAAAAAGATTTTACAAGCAAGTTATCAACAACATTCTTCTCAACATACTTTTCCAAGGTCTTCCTAGGTCTAGTTCTAAATCCATACATGGATGATTGCCTAGGACCATTCTACCAAGACATATTATGCAAATCATTGGCTTGTTTATAGTTATGAATGTATTTGAAACATCTAGGTCTTATATGTCCTACCATATTGCAATAATGGCAAATGGGTATGAATTTGAGAAGTTTACCATTTGCTTGAGCATCCAATGCATTTTACCTTCTCACAAATTTACCTATTTGGTGAACAACCCTTGATGCTTTGCCTTTTGCGTTTAAGAATGATGAATTTTGTCTTTGGCCTTGTTGAGTATTTTCTTTGACATTCATTGTTGATGTTGATGTTGAGGCACCTCCGGTAGCATCCATAGCTTTACCGTTAGAGAGTGTACCTACATTCAATTTGCTACTTGCTTTGACAAAAATAGGTTTGTTAGTCGAAGGTGTAATCTTCTCATTAACACATACTCTAAACCTCTTTTGTCACTTGGATGCTTTCCAATCTTAATGAGAGTTTCTACTTTGTTAAAACTAGATGACATCTTGCTTATCACCTTATTAACCTCATTAAGCTTGTCATTACACACTCTCTCTTGATTCTCATGCTCATTAAGTTTGACTTTAAACACATTTTCAAGTCTCTTAGCACAATCAAGAGAATTATCTCTTAGTTCAATTTCATGTTTCAAAACTCCTAGTCATTCATTACTATCTTTCAAGTTATTCTCAAGACTAAGGATTTTGTCTTTAAGTTCATTATTCTCTTTTAAGATTATTCTCTTTTAAGCTAAGTTCTTGCATTTCTTTCAGCTTACTATTAATAGACCTATTCAACCTAGACATTCTCACATTTTCTTGAACAAGACCTTTGATCTTTTGATCTCCTAGGTTAATAGGCTTATTTTCAACACTATAAGACATGAAAGATAAAACTTCCTTAAACATGATTAATCCACAAACAAACACAAACACTATAACGAAGATCTATCTAAATACCACTAGAAACTAGGCTCTGATACCAATTGAAATTCCCTTAATATTATAGTGTCAAATATACCTAGAGGGGGGGAGGAGGGTGAATAGGTATAGTTTCAAAATTCTTGCAATTTCTTTTTATTCACAAGATAGACAATTTCACAAGGAAGTTTTAACAAGTATATTGATTCAACAAAAACAATATGAACACAATTAAGCAATGGATGAACAATACAAGTTTAGAGAAAGTAAAGACAATAAAAACAAAAATCAACACAAGATGTTTTTACTTGGTAAAACCTCAAAATGAGGAAACATCAATAGGTTGATACCACAACCACCGGGAAAAGAAATTCACTATAACAAATAGGAGTTACACACTCAACAGGCAATCAACACAAGATTCACTCTCTAAGCTATCAACACGTATTTTACCCTCGGGCCTAGTGAACTTACTATGCCAACTTCCTATCCAAGACCTCACGTCTCTAGGAAGACACCTTGCTTGTCTATCCAAGTCACGCCAACTCTAGACAAGACTTCCACACTTAGCTATTCGGATCACCCCGATCCTAGCCAAGACTTTCAATGCAAAACTTGAAGAATCACTCTCCAAATATGACTTCCAATGCTCAAATCGAAGAATCACTCTCCAATATGAGACTTCCAACCTCTTCACAAGGCAAATGATCTAAGTGGATACAAATGATGCAAACACAAACAAATAGAGCAAGTTGATCAAACACACTCTATGAGGAATTAGTTTTGCACAAAACAAGCTCACAATCAAATGTAACTAATTCTTATGAACATGTGATAGGAAACTAGATTAAGCATTCAAAGATTATTCACAAAGATATCTAGAAACCTATTCATGTCAATCAAAGCTAGTATAACAAGTTTTCAATGAAAATCACACAACTAACTTTGAAATCAAGTGAACAAGTTAACACTTGAAGTTCTCAACATATTCAACAAACAAAAATCAAAAACAAGAACTACGTTTTGAGAAAATGAAATCACAGTCAAGGATTTCTAGTTCTAAAAACATGTGATTAAATCTAGAAATCAACATTCAAGATCAAATATACAAAGATATTCCAGATTTAAACTCATGTTCTTCAAGATTAGCAAAAATGATTTTCAATGAAGAGAATGACACTAATCTTGAAACTTAACCAAAAAAGTCCTAATATTGTTATCAAAATGATTCTAACCATTTCTTTCAACTCATATATGAAGAATCATTAAGTAGATTATGAAAGAAAATTGAAAGAGAATTGATTCATTTACACAATTACTCACGAACTGAAATCAGACCATCATGAAAACTCTGAGCATTTTTTGACCCTAAAAATGCTTGGGACTTGTTCCTCTCTTCAAGACCAACAATTTTGGCTTTTGAAAACTAAAATCGGGTCTAATTTGAGAGAGTTATGGTGTTTGGAAGTTGAGAAAATTAGAGAGAAACTTTCTACTCAAATTTTCCGCACCAACAACTTGTTTTAAAAAGAGAGGGAAAATGGTATTTAAAGGTGAGGGAAAGAGAAGCAATTTGAACAACCAATAGGGGGCAGCCACCTTTACTTCCCATGGAGGTGTGTGGCCTCCACGGGGGTAGAAGACAGCCTTTCCCGTGGAGGCCAAGCGCCTCCACGGGGAGAGTTGCATGGCTCTCCTTTTTCCTTCTTCAACTCCCCTCGCGCACTGAAATGTTCTTCAACCGTTCTCTGGCCTCCGAACTCCGAATTTGAATCTGTTTTCAGATTATGAACCAAGACTCCCTCATGCACAAAATACGTCAAGACAACTTTCACAAAAAATATGGAATTCAACTTGAAAACACAAGGACGAAAACCATGTACGATAAAACACGGAAAGTTTCTTAACTTCCTATTTTGGACTCGAAACTTAATGTTTGAGTAACCAAAACAATTGGAACTCAATGGGACACAATATAAGAGTAAAATTCAAGTTCAAACACATAAAACACAAACAAATAAACACAAGTACACACAAGTATGTCATTTCCTACAAATAATCCTAGAACATGCAATTTTACAAAAACTGTCAAATTAAGTCTAATGCATGTGCATACAATAATAAGTGTGTGAATGTGTTATACAAATTTAGCACAATGATGCAGAGAAACAAATGAATACAGTGTGTGTGTGTACACGAACGCCTTGCAAGAGGAAGAAGAATCTCAATACCTTAATATCCAAATAAGCATTTTTCCTCTTGAAGACAAGCTTTGTATGAGAAGTTTCTTTTCTTCTTTGAAACTTGTATAAACCATGAACCACCTAGTCAACTAGACATTACAAAGAAAGCGAGTTTTGTTATGGAATAAAGCCAACACAAATCTAAAACCTAACAAAGTATACAAGTTCCTAGACTGAGTTGGAGTACATGGACTTCATCTCGAGAATCATGGCTTTAAGCCATTCCTGTTTGTCAAGTCTTCCATTGCATTCTTAAATTTCAATGGATCATCCACACTTTCATTAGAGATGACACTTAGGCCCTCTCCAATACCCAAACAGCGTTCAGGTTGTCGTACAACCCTCTCACTATGTCTAGGCGGTATTGTATCCTGACTAGGAATCATCTGACTATCAGATGTTAATGGAACAACAACTCTTGTTCACTGAGCACTGGTCATACCAGACTCCATCTCATTTAATACAATTTTACTTTGATGTTAATGATCATTCATATAGTTATCCTCAAGAAGAGTTGCATTTCTCGATACAAATACTTTGTTCTCATCAGGGCTATAGAAGTATCCACCGCTAGTTTCCTTAGAATAACCTACAAACAATAAAACCATAGACTTAGGGTCCAGCATTCCAGTTTTGTTCTTCAGGACATGTATTGGACACCCCTATAAGCGGAAATGCCGTAAACTAGCTTTACGACCATTCCACAACTCTAGGGGAGTCTTATGAACAGATTTGGATAGGATTATATTCAAAATATAGGTTGTCATTTGTAGTGCATATCCCTAAAAGGAATTTGGTAATGATAAGAAACTAATCATAGATCTCACCATTTCCATCAGGGTTCTGTTTCTCCTCTCCGCAACACCATTCTATTGTGGTGTTCCAGGAGCTGTGATTTGAAATATGATCCCTCAAGCATGTAGTCTTCAAACTCTTGGTTAAGATACTCACCTCCATGTTCCAATCGTAGAGTCTTAATAGTCTTGCCTAATTGGTTTTCAACTTCAGCTCGGAATTCTTTAAACTTTTCAAAAGTTTTCGACTTCCATTGCATTAGGTAGACATATACGTATCTATAGTAGTCATCTATAAATGTGACATAATACTGTTGGGATTTATGCCCTAAAGCTTGTAATTTGTAAATGTGAATGAAACATTAATAAAAGAAGTAGTTTATTCATTCTATAAATCTGTCTCATACATTTATATCATGTGTACTTAACATCCAAGATTGCCGAATGTAATCTGTAACTAAGTATATGAGTATCATATACAGAGGAATTCAGTTTGAGATGAGCAATCTAAAAGGAGTCTGTAGATAGCGAATAGAGCTGGGTACTTTATTTGTGATTAATCTACAACCGGGGTCCATTCTGTAATGTACGGTGGTCTTATCCTAGACTATTTATATGATGATATGAAAATGGAGGCACCTTATATGATGTAATCATATATTACTGGGCCACAATCTATATGAATCTCTTACCAAGATCCGTTACATGATGAGATTCATATATATCGACTAACGATGGCTATATATGGGTGATCTTAATCCTGAGTGTCTTATCGACTCCTTCAGGTTAGATCGTGGTTTTTGATATACCATGGTCAGATCGAAGTTGCATTCCCCGTCAATAACTTCGTATGTTGGATTTACGGTTTGGCTTGTGGTTGGGAAGGTCTGTACACAATAGTGGAATCCACTCCTTCTTGCAAGAATAGGTAGTAGTTATCTTAAGGGTTGATGCAGGGCTTGAACAATATGAGCACTCTTTATCTTCCACAAAGGAAGTTAGGATTTATTGTTCATTAGAGAATAAATGGTACTTAATGGAAAAGATTTAATTAGAGGGGCATAATAGACTTTATGACCTAGCTCTAATTATGAACTACTTGTGGAGGATCATACTGTATGCAATAGCTATATCGATGGACAACTGTAATTTCAGTTTGTGTAATACATCTACAGTTGCGAGAGTGCAGCCTTGGGTTTTTAGTGGAATAACTTCGAGGTTAATAATCATGAAATATTAATTAAAGAGTTTAATTAATTATTTCTAAGTATTATTGGAGCTCAAAACCGTGGGTCTATTAGGTCCCCTTGCTAGCCCGATTGAATAAAGGTACCAAGTGTCACGATTAATTAATTGGATTGTCCAATTAGTTGTGTTACGAAAGTGACACATATTGTTCAGGGATTAATTGAATAATTAGATTATTTAAATAATATATTAATAATTAATTAATTTAATAATTAGATTATTTAATTAATCAATTAATAATTAATAATTATTAAATGGAGGTTGCAGGTTCAAATAATGACTAAGACAGATAAAATATTTATATTATTTTTTTCTTTACTTAGTCTAGTATTTAAGCTTAAGTCAACTAGGGTTAGGTGGGAGTTAGAATCCTACTTTACCTAGGATACTTAAATACAAATTATCCTTTTAATATATGGAGATATATTTTGAAAAGGATTTGTATCTAGTTATAAATATATATATAGATATATTAACACAACTAAGATACAGACTCATTGTCATTGATTGAACCAAAAAAACAAAGCAAAAACCCTAGAGAGTCTAGGGAGATTTCGGCCAAGTAATAAAAAAACAATTCTACTTGTTGTGGCCGAATTTTGTCAAGAAGAAAAGGAGTTTTCTTCAAGTCTCTACATCCTTTTGTACGTTCCTGGAAGATCGTGACATGCACATACACAGTTACCGGATCGCAAAACATAGCGAGGAATACTTGGTGGTTTGTAATCGGAATAAAGCTTAAAGTAACGATGGAGTAGATCTACAAGGGTATGATATAATACTCATTCTATATTCTTGTATATTGTATATGGTTTATACGTTGCACACAAAAAATTTAAAACCCCGTTTCAACTACGCAACCTAAATTTGGGTTCCTATAATTGGTATCAGAGCCAGATTGTAGAGACTGGCTGATCCCTGGGAACTCTCATGCGTGATTGTGTGACGAAGCGTGGCTCTCCGCCCGGGGGATCCTTAGAGGATTGTGCTGATAGGTACCTATGGGCATCACCCCAAAGAGTTGGGATTGAGCCCATACACAAAATGTTAGGAATCAACAATTGGCATCAGAGCCAATTATACAATATATAAGAATAAAAGTTTCTTTTTCATAGTTTTATTCTTTAATTTGCATGTATGGTATGTGTAGGCACTTTCTAATGATTGTATGATGTTTATAATTATTTTTAAATTTAGTATAAACATGGTTGATCGTTAATTGTATGGTACAATAGGTTTAGGGTTCTTATTAAAGGTTGTAATACTTTTCTCATGTAAAATTAATGTCAGGATGTATTTTTAATATTATTTTCTTATATGCTGTTATTTTTTTTATTGATGTAAATCAATGAAGAAGACGATCCGAAAGATGTACCACAGCAACACAATTGCAACAGATGTGTATGCCACAGCAACACAATTGGTGCGCACAATAAACGATGTTGCATAATTGTTATGCATAAACGATGTAATAGGGGTCATGCTATGTTACGAATTAGGAAATGCTTCATACAATACAACACCACTTTTAAAAAATTTCAACCGGTTAAAATAGAAAATCAGAAAATATTATTTCACCAACTACCTTTTACACTGGTTTCATACCTAAATAAAACAAACTCTGTCTCTCTCCTCTCATTCTCCATTCTCCATCTAGGTTTCTCTCCCACCTCTCTCACTTTGAAGATCGTGTTGCTTTGGTCTCTGGCATTCAATTGCAGGGTGTGAACGCTGTATCTTGGTGGCTGGACAGAGGTGCATCTCAATCATCGAATTGGTGCTTAAATTGGAAGGTAATTTATTGTTCTTTGAAGATCAGGGTTTCGTATAATTTTTTTCTTTAGATTTGTGTTTACAAATCTGTTGTTATTTCTCTAAAGATTAGGGTTTCGTCAAGAAATTAAACAAAGAGCGGGCTATGTGGAGGCACTGAGTTAGGTGTCATCAGACCTTCTTCTTCTTTCTTCAACTGGTAAATGTGAAGCCACTCCTTAAGGGCTTCAATGGCGGCGGCGGCGGCGGCGGCGGCGGAGCATGGGAGAGTAGGCTAGATTCGGTGATGGTTCTATTGCAGAGCTTTGTCGGTCACCGGATTTGGTAACTGAGAAAGTAAATAGGACAAAGGGTAACTGCTATGAGTTAAAAGTGTAACTTATTGTTAGTTGATAATTTGTAGGTTTCTTTCAAAGTGTTTTTGAAGAGATAAAACTGTATTTATATTTTTTTTGTTATGGAAACTGAAGAATTTTTTATCTAATAGTTGAAGATTTTTCCTTATCTTTTTTTTTTCCATTTTGATAGCTGAAAACTTTACCATTAAGCATTGACTCTGATTTTTTATAACATCTGATAAGTAATTGTAGATTGCAATTTTTACGTAGGTCAATGATCCTATCACTTTTTTAATGTATGCAATAAAGATTGGGAAGTTCATTTGTATTGACACATACTAGTGTCAATATCCTTATAAAAGTTCATAAGGTGAAATAGGAAGGGATTTTAAATGTATTTTCCTTTTTCTTTTATTCGTTTTTGCAGTTGAGTGTAGGAACATCTAGGATGAGTAACAAGGAAGAGACTGGTAGCCCTGGATGGAGTGCTTCATTTTTCATGCAGACCACAGAAGATGTTACCAAAGGCCCAAAGTTGTTGTTGCTGCTGCCTCTGCTGTTCATTCTCCACGTATGCATGTGGTGTTCAAGTCAAAAGATGACAGCGGTTATCTTTCCAGCAAGTGTCTACCAAAGCATTTTTCAATCCTTAGTTCCAGAATTTAGAGCTTATCTTTCATTTAATCTAGTTGCTAGTTTAATGATCACTCAAATATTTTTCTTTTTTGTTAATTATTAAAATATTTAAGTAGTATGATGTTGTAATGAGTGCTTGATTACCAATGTCATAGTCTTTTATAAACCCTTTCCATATGATATGCTAACTGTATCATATGAGACTGAAAATTTAATCATTGTATTTTCTTAACAAGTCACTTATTTAAGTTTGTAGGATCATATTCATAGGTCGTTGAAAGAACCATCAAGGCTTTTTAAGAGCATGGTAGTTGTTGGACTTCATCCTAATTGTGACATTAAGTCTCTTAAAAGGCAATATATTGCCAGAAAATCTGAAACTCCGGGGAAATTGCAAACTGCGCTCAATTACCAAAATCAATCTCGTGTGGAACCCAATATTGAACCTCAGGTGGGTTTATTTATGAGAATTGTTGAATTAATTGGTGTTACAGATATTTGAAAGTTTTTTGATCATTGATTTTGCTCTTGTCTTCTACTTTCAGGTCTTATTTGTTTACCCCCGAGAAAAGCAGTTGCCACTTAAAAACAAGGATCTTCTTTCGTATTGTTTCCCTGGAGGTGTGGAGGTTGGGTATATATTCAATGATTTTTTATTTTAATTTAGTTTCTCAGAGCTTTAAATTTTTTTTTTTTGTTTTACAATGCTCGTTTTGATCATTTTTTTATCCTCTGGCTGTTACTTGTAAACTGTTGATATATAAATAGAAACTTTTTAAGCACTCATTACATGCATGAGAGGAATTGCTTATTTTATACCATTCATGTTTTTTCTCCCAAAAGACATGGACAGTGACATACCCTTGCGCGGTGTAATGATCAAATATAATAGGTAGAGATATCTTCTCATGAAATTTTATGGATTGTAACAATGGGTTGCATCACTTATTCAATTGTGCCTACTAGATCATAGAGAGTATGTCACATTGTTCTAATAAATTAATGACATGATCCTGTTGTTTCTAGTCACGTGATATACAAGAATAATATATTGAATATTCAACTTTAGTTTATTAACAAACTTAGGAGTATTATGTGTATGTTGAGAGCAGGCAGGATTCGGTGATGGACCCACTTCAGAACATGGTAAGCTTTCCCTTCCTTAGTTTACTTCAATTTTTGTGCCATCCTCTGTTGTTTGTGTTATTGAATTAGTTTTAGGTTTTGGGACAGTGTTTATAGGTGGTTCATGGTATTTTTAGCTAAATTGGGTGTTTATGTTTTTTTTAACACATCCACAAGTATGCTCGAATTTGATCTAGGGTTAGACTCATGCACGTACTCTTTCTTCAATTTTAGGCTCAGTTGGTCAAGAGAGCCCGATAGCATATCCAATTAATGGTATTATTTTACCAAATTCAAAGCCTAACTTCATTTTTATCCTCATTTTGTTACTAGTCTTTGCAAAGAAGACTAAGTTACTGATTTTTAATGTTGATTGCATTTATTTGTCTATTGAGTTATGTTTTAGAGTGACATGACCATATTGTTAGTATTTCAAGCTTAGTTGCATTTTTCCTTGCCTAAAGTAGTTACCCGTAATATGGATGTTAGTTTATTAATTGTTTTCTCAAGTTTTGAATTGTATGCAACTGCTTGTATTTGGCTTTTAGAATTCAAATCGAGACTATCCCATCTGTTGCTTCTTACTTCTTACTTTCTTAGGCTAGCATGTACTATTCTACTTCATATGCCAAATTTGCATATGAGCTTGAAGTTTTGGGTCTTTTATTCAAGTAACATGTATGTGAAATAAGTCAATAACCATGTTAAACAATAATACAATACTATTGTGTATGGTAACTATGTTTTGAAGTTATGAATTGGATGTTGCTGCTTGCATTTGTCTTTTAACATCCCTATTTCTGCTTCATATGAATTCATATTGCATATAAGCTTGAAGATTATTAGTCTTTCATCGTGCATACTTACAAGGAAATGAAACCACAGTTGTGTGTTTAGGCACGAGAGACCGCTAACAATATCTATATGTATCTTTTCCTTTCATCATTTTGCCCCAATAATTCATTTTTTATAAAAACAATATTGATTCACAGATCCATCTAAAGCTCTTAGATATAGCTTGTCACCCAAGTGACTTTTTTTAACATTGGCCTTATCAGTCTCCATTTCTAGCTTAATTAGATTCAATTGTTCTTGTGAACTGTGTGACACAACTAGAGTCCAAAATAAATTAATATATGCTATTGGAATATACTGATTTTCTAGTCTGTACATGTATGTAATTACAGTGCCAGAGCCACAATTGGACAAATTTGTAGCATGCAAAAGCAGCAATCGTTTTGGGGCTACGATTGGAACCGAAGAGATAGTGAATGAGGTTAAATAGGTGAGGAGACAACCTCAGTAATGATTATTCTCACAGTTTCCTGGCAATTCTCTGAAGTGGTACTCATCTTCATAGTTAAAGATGGATTAGTCAAAGTGAAAAACATTGAATCGGTTTCTGATGTCACCTGGTTTCGATGTGTAATTGTTATTTGTTTAATTGCTATAGAGAATTTTGTTAAACTGCTCCTATTTATTAAATCAATACAAGTATCAATATTTTGCGTATTGAAGGAAACAAAAAATATTTTTATATTAACTATAGACAATGTTATAATATTTTTAAATTAATTTTCCTGAATTATATTATTGTGTAAATGTTTATTCATTAATTGATTATTTCTTCTTTTTTGAGATAAAAAGATTCATAGGAAAATCAAATTACAAAATACTCTGTCAATTAGTCAGAGCTAGAGAAACAACAGAGGGTTAACCTCTTGTAGCAAAACAAAAGCTTTAGGAAGAGCGATCTCCGTAATACTTTACGAAAATAATAAATAGACCTACGAGGCAAAGGAATAGAAAGGAAACTCACGCACTCAATGAGATGGAGGATGGCAATCGACAAACTCATACTGACTAATTCGGCGTCCCTTCGCTTCAATAATATCTAGTGATAATAGCATTGTCAACATAAACTAAAATAATATGTGGAAATTATTGATACTAAATATTCGTTTAACAATTTGGGGGAAAATCAAAACTTTTTAACATGATAATGAGTAAATTAATATTATGTATTTATGTTTTACAAATAAATTATTGATATATATTATTAAATATTTACTAAATTTTCTATTAATTCATTACACATACTATTTGCAATAAGTTTATAAATCAAGTATTTTTATGAATTGTTACAAGTGAAAATTTTAAAAATCAATTTCTTTTTACCAAAGCCGTAACAATGGTTATGGAGCTATGGATGTGGCTATCAAAACCGTGAAACTGTATAATTTTGATAAGTTATTCATTGTAATTTTTTTTAAAGTATTACAAGTTACAACTATTACAATAGGACTGCCGAGACTTGTCAAGATCAAACAAAACAAGTGCGGCCTGAATAAATACTCTTACAAACTGGGAGAAAACTCTACACACATGTTTATAAAATGCGTATGATGAGACTCGAACCCCTCACCACCCTGTGTGGAAAGAAAATGCACTACTATCTCACTCAACGTTAAGAGGAATGCTAGACTTGTTCACTCAACATTAAGAGGAATGCTAAATCTTTTCAACCTACGTTAAAATTATTCACACGTTGCACTATTCAACGAACAGGTTTAACGCTGATATGAACTTTAAACTTGTTCAACCTACGTTGAACTTGTCCCTGAAGGTTTATGTTAACTTGTTCACTGAACAAGTTTAACGTTGAGATGAACGTTAAACTCGTTCAACCTGTGTTGAACTTGTTCAAGAAAGTTTAGGTTGGCTTGTACATCGGACACGCTTAACATTGAGAGAAACGTTAAAATTGTTCAACCTACGTTGAACTTGTTCGTGACTGTTTATGTTAACTTATTCACAGAACAAGTTTAATGTTGAGATGAACGTTAAACTCGTTCAAACTACGTTTAACTTGTTCATGAAGATTTACGTTGACTTGTTCATCGAACAAGTTTAACATTGATATTAATGTTAAACTCATTCAACCTACGTTGCATTTGTTCATCAAGGTTTACATTTACTTGTTCACGGAACAAGTTTAACGTTGACATGAACGTTAAACTAGTTCAAGTTACATTGAACTTGTTCATGAAGGTTTATGTTAACTTGTTCACTGAACATGTTTAACATTGAGATGAACGTTATACTCATTCATGAAGGTTTATGTTGACTTGTTCACTAAACAAGTTTAAATTTTAGAGGACATTTAAATTCTTTTAGCATACGTTGAACTTGTTCATGAAGGTTTATGTTAACTTGTTCACTGAACAAGTTTTACGTTGAGATGAACGTTAAACTTATTCAACATACGTTGAACTTGTTCATGAAGGTTTACGTTAACTTGTTCACTGAATAAGTTTTATGTTGAGATGGACGTTAAACTTGTTTAACCAAAGAAGAACTTGTTTATGAAGGTTTACGTTGAACAAGTTTAACATTATCAGATGAACGTTAAACTCGTTCAACCTACATTCAACTTGCTTTTGAAGATTTACGTTGACTTGTTTACTGAACGAGTGTAACATTCAGATGAGCATTAAACTTGTTCATCCTACATTGAACTTGTTCATGAAGCTTTACGTTGACCTGTTCACTGAACGAGTTTAACATTCAGATGAACGTTAAACATGTTCAACATACATTAAACTTGTTCATGATGATTTACGTTGACTTGTTTACTGAACAAGTTTAACGTTTGTATGAACGTTAAACTTGTTCAACCTATATTGAACTTGTTCATGAAGATTTACATTGACTTGTTCACTGAACGAGTTTAACGTTCAACAAAAAATAAAAAAAAACAAATAGATTTTTTTTTTTGTGGATTTGATGGATCTCCACCAGGTCTCCTTATTAAAAAAAACAAAAAGTAAAAAAAAATTAAAAAATTCTAACATGAACTCCACAACACCAATCTCTAAGACCTAGATTCCAGGAACCAACATTATCAAAATCATCAACACCAAACCAAAACCAAAAAACCAAAAAACAAAATCCAGCCCAAAATCTTTATCTCTCTCTCTCTCTCTCTCTCGAATCCCTCTCTCTCTCTCTCAAATCTTTATCTCCCTGTCTCTCTGTCTCTCACTCGAAATCAGTGGTGTCTTGGTGCAATGGCGAAGATTTTGGGAGCTTATATTTGGTAAATTTAGTGTATGATATCAGACAATTCCTTCATTTCTGTGATGGGCTTGAGATTAAGTTTATGCCGAGAGGGTCGAATTTGTTTGCTGATTGTTTAGCTAAACACGGTTCTAGCCTTCGTGGGGATAGACTAGAATGGGGTGAGTTAAGTTAGTTCTTTGTTTTCAATGGGGTGTTTTATGTTTGTTCTTGGTTTGCTATCTTTGCTTGTCTCGTTTGTATGGTTGTTTTCTCCCTGTAGTTGTTGTTAGTTTTGGGGCATTGCCCTGAGTGGGGTTTTCTATGTGTTCCCCTTGTTCGTTTTGCTTGGTCTGGCTTTGTTCCTACTGTTCTGTTGTTCTGCTCAATAAAGTTTTGCAGTTTCAAAAAAAAATACGAACACAAGCCTAGAAACCCAGCTCACACCACATCCAAAGAAATCAGTTCATCAACCATAAAAACTGCCCTGAACCACCATCAATCCCACCCAGAAACAGCACTAAACCCGCCATCAATCACCTAGAAACTGATCGGTCTATTTCTATACATATTTTAAGTCCCCATTTCCTATTATTTGTGCTTTGTTCTTGGGTGAAATTAGATATTTTATGTGTTTGTTGAGCATTTATAGGTCACATTCCATGGAAGAGGTGTTAGAAGTTATTTTGAAGAAAAGGAGCAAAAAGCTGAATTCCGGCCAGTGCAGATCACCCAGATTGCGGGCCCCATATCTCTCTCCTCGGTTTGAATTTTCTGTCCTACCACATATGGATAGAAAGCTCTGGAAGTTTAGTTTCCGGCGCACTTTTCGGATCGCAATTCCGATATTCCTAGAAGAAGTTATGCCCGATTTAGTAACCAAAGGTCGAGCTGGAGAAGCTGACCGCGGGCAAGACCGCGATTCGTGCAATTTCCTACCTAGCAGTCTACGTGGCGGTACATATCAGTACATCACTGTGGTGCTGACCGCGGGCGACCTGCGGAGCGACCTAGGCAGCAGTTTTGACGTACTTTTGGTGGATTCCATTCTGAATTGGTCAAGAACTGTTCCAAAACTTCCCAAATCAAATTCTAATGATTTTAGAAGATCAAAACATGTTTGGGAAACTTCCTAAACTCAAATTAGGAGAAAATTATCAAGAAAGGAAATCTAATTTAGGAAAGGATTCCAATTCCTTCTCTCATTCTACTTTCCTACTTTGTGAGTTTCCTACAACAAAGCAAATTGGGAGTTCATAAGGAATTATCACCTATAAATATCATGAGTTTCTTGAAAAAAAAAAGCCAAAGGAGGTCCCAAGCCACCAAGGGGGCCGTCCCCCATCACTCCACCACAATACATCACCACACACTCATCCATCTTTACACATTGAAGATTTGAAGACGAAGAAGATTACAATTGAAGACTTGAAGAACTCATTAAAGGCCAATATGAGTTTTATCTTTTCTTTCTCTTCTCTTTTTATTTTCATGATGTGTAACTAATCCCATAACTAGGGAATCAATGTGAATCTTTTGTGAATGCTCATATATGGATCAATTATTATTTCATCAATTCAATTATTGATTTATTCATTGTTCTTAACTGCTTGATCCTTATTAGTTTTAATAATTATTCACACCTTGACCATAGGGTGAACAATTATTTGGCATGATTTTAGGGTTAAGACTATCTGAGAATTAGAGTTAGTTTTGACCAAACATAATCTTAATTAATGCTCTTTTGAATGAATGAATTTTATCTTTAGTCTAACCAAGACAAAGTAGTAGAATTTGGTTCTTATTTCTTGCACTTAATGGGTTTCCGATTATTGTTCACACCTTGACCATAGGGTGAATAACGGTTGGAAGCACGTGATTTAGCCCGCGACCGAACGGTAATAGTCACATCAAAGACAAAGAATGAACCCTAGAATTGACTGAATCTTGTTTACAAATTAATTCCATACATTGAATGTTCATAATTGGGGATCATTGATGACCCAGTGTTTTCTTTCCATTGATCAAAAATACCATTCTTTTTAATTGCTTTCTTAATTTAGTTTAGTTTAATTCAAATCTTAAACAAATCTTTGGTTACTTTTAGTTTAACTTTAATTAAAATTAGTTTTCAATCAATAAATCTATTTTCCTCGTGGGAACGATCCTTACTTGCCACAGTACATTTCTTCACGATTTGTGCACTTGCGAGAGAGTATTTTATAACACGATTTTACACATTAGAAACCTTCCTGAAGTCACCACCAAACCCCACCTAAAAACCGCCAACAAAACCGCCAAGAAACCCCCACCAAAACTACAAGAAACTCTCATAAAAAACCTTCAAGATTAGGTTCGATTTGGTTTCAATTTGGGTTGATTAGGTTTCGATTTTGTTTGGGTTGATTTGGTTTCGGTTGGACAGATCACGAGAGAGATTTGGTGAGAGTTATACTATTGGTGGTGCAATCTTGAGATCGAGATTTGGTGGCTGGTGATGGTGATTTGGTGTTTTGATTTTTTTTTTTCTGGGTTTCCAACTGATCTACAAATAGATTACATCTCGATCGATTTAGTTTACTATAAATAATATGGGTTTTTGGTTTTCTGGTATGGTTTAAGAATTGAGATTGGTGTTGTTGTTTGAGATTGGTGATGGTGATGATGATAATGAACTGGGATGATGGTTAGATGGAGAAGAAGAAGAATTGAAGATGATGGTGGTCGTGGAGAAGAAGAATTGAAGATGATGGTGGTGATATTTTAATTTTTTATTTTTTTATTTTTGTGAAATGTAAATTGTTTTAAGAATTGCTCAGAAAAATCTGATGGGTGGAGGAGTGATCTGGCTTGATCTCCTCCACTCATTTGATTTTTGATTTAATAAATTATTTATCATATATGTCAATTTACTTTTTTAACCTTCAACCCTAATTACTCTTATTGTCCCCATCGATAAAATTATGAAATTGCCCTCCTTCATTAACGTCAACTCTACTTTTGGACGGAATCCTAACTTAAGGGGTTCTTTTTCCATTAATTCTTTTTGGGGTGATTAAAGGCCAATATGATCAAACCTTGTCCTCACCTTTCTAATATGGTAAAGGTCAGGGTGCAAAACGATCTTTTCCCACGTGTAAAGAAAAAAAGAAAAGAAAAAATAAATAAATAAAAGACAGAAAATTAAATATTAAATAAACTAATGGGGCCATGGATCCCGCCCCTATAAATATATATCAAACAAACTCGATACAGGATAAATAAAATATCACACAGTTAAATTATGATATAAACTTCCTTCTCTTTTATTGATATTTTGGAAGTAAAAGAGATGTCTTCCCCATACATTTTTAAAGCTAATTTCTATTCTTCCATCAATTCATAGAACCCTTACAATATATATGGAATGAGGAACACAGAAAGAGAGAGAATGGAAGAGAATTACATGCAGCAGGTAATAATACAAATCACAAAGCCTAATTTTAATTAATATTCACTGATTTGATTTTATAATATTTGTTGAAGGATTGATTTTCAACTAGTTAATTATGAAGACTTTATCGTCTCCTTCCACCGGAGCCACTCTCCCTCTGACTGTTGAAGTAGACGGCCGCCACTGGTGGTCCAAGATTGTAAAGCTCTGCAAAGTCTCTGGTGTTGAAATTCTGGCGCCACCCCGGTGGATACACAGTCTGCCTACCTAGTTGCCGGAACAACACAAATACGAACCTGTGAATCCCGGCACTAGGTCTGGGGCTCTCATAACACATGACTTCTTGCCCTGCAATATCCAAATGTAATTGTTAATTGTAATCAAATATCAGATAAGGGTTACAGAGTGGACATGTCTTCTCTTTCATGAAATACAAAGCATGCACTCACCAAAGCTTGCCCCAGTGGTGGCAGGAATATCAGTCACCATCCTGCAAAGTTCATTTTCAAATTAACCAGTAATTAGTTCATAATCCGATCGATCGAGTTTAACTTAGATTCAGTAGAGAGGATCTGCAAGTGGTACCGATCAATCATTATGTGACCACAAGGGGGGTATATATATATATATATATATATATATATATATGGTTGAATGTGCATGATATTGTCTGCTTATGCACACATGTTATATATACAATTTCTCTTTTTGTTTTTAAACACTCAAATTCACTTCGTTTCTTCACCTGCTTCTTCTTCGTGTTGACTTGATAGTTTAAATTTTCGGGTAACTATTATTCTCGCTCCAAGTAAATAAGTGAGAAATTAATCTTGTATCTAATGAGGAAAAAAGAACTAAATTCTTTTTAGTGTTTATTAAAACTATTGGGAATCAAGCTATGACAATTCCTTTCTCATCTGAGAAACTAAATTCGCTTTCTTGACTCGCTTTCTAATGGAATTTGATTCATTCCTAGTTAATAAATGGTCCCAAAAGAAATTTCGGGTCTCTAAGGCAGGAAGCTGAGAATAGAAAAATAAAGATATAACTTGCTGCTGATTGTATTGTGAGTAAGGTACATGTAGGACCCCAAAGAATTACCCAAAAACCTAGTACACCCAAAGTGACTTTTATATTTGTCCAATAATACTTATTATTTTCACTCTCTCTTTCTTTCTGTGTAATATATGAAATTGAAAAGTGTATATATGTCAATAAAGTAAAATTGCATAGGATCAGCTTTGGACTCCTGTTAACAAAAAGCCTTTTATAAAACTTGTCCTAAAATAAATAAATATATATATATATATTAATTATAGAGAGAGAAAGTTCAAACCAATGCAAGTACTCCCTGAGGCTTGGATCACTCGGGTTGGGTGCATCAGGATCCACCAAGACCTGCAATGGGAGTAAAGAAGAAAGAAGATCGAGTGAATATTTCCAGGATTATGTTAACGTACAAACTCATATAACATAAAACTGTACATGCTATTTAAGATTTTGTTCTGGTTTTTCGATTCTTAGGATGGGCAATAAGAAGGATCCATTTTCAAAAAATAAAAATAAAAATAAAGAAGGAAGAAGATTGAGAAAAACAAGGCTTACCAAAGTGTAGAAGGTTCTGAGATCATCACCACCAATATCAACCCTAGGTAGGTTGACAATCTGAGAGGGTTTGAGCTCACAACCATTGTTGACTTCCCTGTTATTATAATTAACACTCAGAGAGATTGACTTTGTGAAGTGATCAACAACATCACCTATAATTCGACCGACCACAAGAGGATCTCTATCTCTAGGCATGATCAGAAAAGCAAAAAACTCAATATCTAAACAGCACAAACACACAAGCTAAGAAGAATATTCAACTGAAAAATTAATTTTGGTTTGATTGCTGGATTTTAATACATGCAGCACACGTATTTATATATTCTTCTATCGATCTACTTTATCTTTAGTACCACCCCCAGTAGAATCTGTGAGTGCTGCTTTTATTTTTTATTCTTCTTGATTCCTAGCTGGATCAAAATGTTGATACCGGTCTAAGAATTGTGAAGTGAAAGCGGACCAATCTATCTTATATTCTAATTGTAACAGTTATGCTATGCCGGTTCAGAGCATCACATATATCATTGTACTCCATGCCAAAATCAGCTCCTTCAGTTAAGAAATATATAATAATAATAACAATAATAATAATAATAATAAAAATAATAATGTTGGATATATTTGTGAAATACCGAAAGGTAACTTGAACACCATTACATACTACCTCCGAAATATCAATTCGGAGTCTTGAACCCGAGGTGGTGCGCTAGGGAACCAAGACCCACCGATCTCTCATCGGTGGCATTGCATGCAAATCGACACTTGTCGATGCAACAACACAAGTCAAAACCAGCCAATAAGACGAAGACAAGAAACCTATTGTGTCAGAGCAAACCCTATATAAACCCCTTTTCACCTTGTTTAAAGGGCAACTTTTTTCATCGTCACCATACCCAACTTAAAGCTAACCATTCGGTGATCAAGCATACACCTATTTACACTCACACGAGAGACACCTAATCCCGAAAGAAGAGCCTCTGGAGCGCCCATGTAGATTGAAAAAACCGAAGGCACAGTTTCTACCCCAACAAATAATAATAATAATAATAATAACAAACTTGGGAAATCTATTATCCTCGCTCCAAGTAAATAAGTGGGAAATTAATCTTGTATCTAATGAGGAAAAAAGAATTAAATTCTTATTAGTGTTTATTAAAACTAGGGAATCAACAAGCTATGACAATCCTTTTCTCATCTAAGAAATTACATTCGCTTTCACGACTCGCTTTCTAATGGAATTTGATTCATTATTGATTAAGAAATGGTCCCAAGAGAAATTTCGGGTCTCCGAGGAAGGATTCTGAGAGAAGAAAAATAAGGATATAACTAGCTGCTGATTGTCACGGTTAAGGTACATGTAAGACCCCAAAGAAGTACCCAGAAACCTAGTACACCCAAAGTGACTTTTATATTTATCCATTAATACTTATTAATTATTTTCACTCTCTTTTTCTTTCCTTGTAATATATATATGAAATTAAAAAGTATATATATATATATATATATATATATGTCAATCAGTCAATGTAAGCAAAAATGCATAGGATCCGCTTTGTACTCCGGTTAACAAAAAGCCTTTTATACAACTTGTCCATAAATATATATAGTCGTTTTTCCCTCAGTGCGCACTAATATAAAATACATCAGTGTATTGCATGTAGGTCATAGATTATAGATAAACACTGACAAGTGCATACAAACTGAGTCAAAACAATTGAATCTAATGGTCCAAATGCAAGACACTGATAAATATTTATCGGTGCGCACTGAGGAGAAAAGTTTCTTATATATATATATATATGTGTGTGTGTGTGTATGTATAGTAACTTTTAAGTGAGAGATTCCTTACTTTAATTCGGTTCACACCATGATGAAATCACATCGATTTGTATGAATTTTGATATGAATATTTTTGTAGATGATAAGTTCATTAAAATCTACATATAAATAAAATTTGATAATTTTTCAAACACTAGAACTATTTTTTTGAATTTTCCTATATATCTCCTATTGTTTCAGATGTGGTTATATGTAACAAAATCGGGATAAATAGTTCTAATACTTGAAAAATTCTCAAATTTTATTTAAAGATATATTTCAATAAACTTATTATACACACAAAAATTCATATAAATTCATACAAATGAATGTGATAACATCAAGGTGTGGATGGAAATTAAAGTAAGAGATTCATCACTTGAAAGTTACTCTATATATGTATATAAAGATATATGTATTTATATATATTATAGGGAGAGAGAGAGAGAGAGAGAGAGAGAGAGAGAGAGAGAGTCCTCCACTGAAGAACCCAAGTCAGCAGAATAATGCAACTTAGACCGTGGGGAAACAACCGTGGTGCAGACCGCAAAGAATTCCAGAGAGTTAAACACGGCGTAGACCGCAGGCAAGGAGAAGAAGCACACATCACAGTTTTATGAGCGGTGAAAATTAGAGGAAGACCGCGGTACAAGGCGCGGACTGCAGACCGTGGCCCAAACAACGGTAATGATGCATTTTGTACGAAACGGGAAATCTTGTGACTTGCTCTATTGCTCCCATATAAATACTAATGATTCCCTATATTTAGGGTGTGTAGAAAATAGCCAGAGAGGCTGAAAGCAACTTGTAAGGAGACTGAAAGAGAGTGACAGAGAGATTGTAATCAAACTCTTATAGTGGATTGAATGCATGTGCGCTCCATAAACGTAGGTTTTTGCTGAACCACGTAAAATATCTTTCATGTCTTTTTCTTCTCCTTATTGCTTTCATATTATCTGTGTGTTTTTATAGATTTTCCATAACAAATCTTGAGGTTGATTGCTGAATTTCAAGACGTGCAGCACATGTATCTATATATTGTTCTGTTGATCTACTTTATCTTTAGTACCACCCCCAGTAGAATCTAGAATATGTGAGTGCTACTTTCTTTTTTAAGAATTTTCTTTATTTTTTTTGTTCCTTCTTGATTCCTAGCTAGATCAAAATATTGATACATGAAATTGTGAAGTGAAAGTGGACCAATCTATCTTGAAGAATTTTTGTTGACTTTTTTTTCTTTTTGATTCCTAGCTCGATCAAAATATTGATACCTGGAATTGTAAAGTGAAACTGTGAAAGTGGACCAATCTATCTTATATTCTGATTGAAACAGTTTATGCTATGCCGGCCCAGAGCATCCCATATATCATTGTACTCAATGTCGAAATCAGCTCCTTCAGTTAAGAAATATATAATAATAATAGTTATTATAATAATTATAATAGTAATATTAATAAACAAACCCTCAGAACAAATTAAAAGAATATGTGCAGAAATAAACAATAATTATTAATATGTAAGAGCATTAAGCTTGTAATTGGATCAATGTATAAAAGCCAAAAAATTAAGCTTTTTGTCTCAAATTTAATTTTTTAGTTATTTGCGTATTAACATCTCTAAGTTCATTAGGATGACCTTCTTGTTTACGTCTTCACCATGATTGAGTTTCATTAATTAGATATGATCTTTGATCAATATTGAACTGTAAATCGATCCAATCCAAAGTAAGGATTACGATTTATATTTTATATATTAGAAGTTTAGCCATCAAATTAAGTTGTACTATGATGTTTCCTAAAGCAATTAGCTAGGAGTTATCATCTACGATTGAGGACATTAGTTAAATTAAAAAAGCAAATTAATATAATTAAAATCTGTGATATCAAGCTAGAGATACCCTTTGTTGCATAATTATACATATTTATGATTAAAAATGAAAAATAACAATATATATATATACACACACATTAACGGTAATGACTACATGGTAAAACCTAGTTTATAAGTCTTCAAATCTTGAAAGAATCCTTTTTGTTACGTGGGTACTAGCCGGTGAAGAAAAAGCTAGTTTATAAGTCTTCAAATCATGAAAGAATCCTTTTTGTTACGAGGGTACTAGCCAGTTTAGAAGTCTTCACCGCTGTCACCCCCTCGCTGCCCATGATATCATACAATTCATGAGATTCGTTGAAATTATACTAAAGCCTCTTTTAAGATATTCATGGGATTGTAAAAGACAAAATAAATAAAAAGTGCTGGTCAGTGGTCACAGAAGAACATTCATAGAGTAGGAAAAGTTTAGCATGATGAAGTGTGATCCACAAATATCTCACACAAAAGCATTCAACTTTTTGTCGTCCCTTTCTACCCAAGAAAAATTCCAACAATTAACAATAATTTTCTTAGGAAATTTTCATTATTGAAAAATTCAAAAAATCCCACTCCTGTTATACTACAACTAGTAAAGATAGTAATGATCTCGTGTGGATCGGTCCATGCATTTTTTATGCATAAGCATATATATATATATATATATATATATATATATATAAATATACAGTCATTTTCCTGTCAGTGCGAACTGATAGAATTATATAAGGACTTTGAATGTGAGCCACTCATTTATAAAAGAGTTTTGACAAGTGCATACATGCCAAGTCAAAATATGTAAAATGAGTGGCTCACATTCAATGTCCTTATATAATTCTATCAGTGCGCACTTATTTGAAAATTATTATATAAATATATATATATATATATATATATCTAGTTCAAATGGATCCATATTTTTTTTCATACAGATCAATGTTGGGAACGAAACGATGAATGTCGCGGAAGCAAATGCTTAATATTCACTACAGAACAAATAACGTCTACTAACAGAAAAATAAGATGAGAAAAAATAAATCGATCATACATGAATACAAGATATACGTGGAAACCCTAAATTAAGGAAAAAACCACGGGCTGTCAGGACAACAGAGAAAAGATTCAATATGTAGTAAATTTGTACAACCACACACTCTCGGGATTCTCTCTTTAACCCCAAACCCCAAACAACCTAGCCTTACCAAGCCTCCAAGCTCACAACTGAGCATAAATCATAGCTCTCAGCTCACAACGCTCAATAGGTCCTTCTTGAGTTCACCCCTGAATATCCCCTAGGTCTCCCCTGAATATCATCCACGGATATCTTTCTTGATCTCTAGATATTCCCTGAATCCCTCTTTTGATATTCCTAGAGTTCTCCTCTGGATCTATCCACTCTCTGATGTTACAAGTGTTTCTTTTTGCTCCACCCTCAATAAACAAATATTACATGTATTTATACTAGAGTACTAGGGAAGTTTGAAATGTTGACGGTGATTTCTTGATGGTCAACCGGTCAACGATTTAGGTTAAGGAAACCTGTAGATGAGCGTAATAAAAGCAAAAGGTAATAAAGAGAAAGCAAATTACGTGGTAAAACTCCGATGATCAGAGAAACATCCATGGGTCGTTGCCTTATCAACTGAGAAGCGAATCTAGTATTTTGTATATAATGATACACACTCTGGTCTCTCTCTCTCTCTCTCTCTCATAAGATGCTCTCTTTTTTCTACGATGATTTTTACAGGTGCATTTATACACGGTCTTGCTAGGGTTTGGAAACGTGGCATGTTAGTAAAAGATTACAGAGTTGATATTCCTTTCCTATTTGGTGTCGTTATTCATTAAATGTAGTTGACTCTAACGAATCTGTTTAGGACTGATATTCCGGAGAAGATATGTTTGTTTCCTTGTTGAACTCTTTCCGGTAGCTATATATCAGTTGATTTATGATTGTCCCATGACGGCTGTATATCCTTGTGTGCGGACAAAACCCTAATATGGGTTTTCCTCTATTCTTACCAAGTAGGGCCGACCAGGCACGGCTTTCTACTCGGCTTTACTCGGCGTTGCTAGTCTTGCCTGGTGCTTTATTAATGCTACGCTGGTGCCAGGTGGCTGGTCAACGTGGAGTGCCAGTATGTCTTTTAACTGATCCCTTGACCTTTGCTTATGTGGCGTGATTGGTCTACGATGTTTGGTGACATGTCTTCTCAGTAAATATTATACACAACAGAATAATATAAGGAAACACTTTTCTTCACGCACAAGACTTCATATTCCACGCAAAGTCTTTTTCCTTTACGCATGAAACTTTCCTGTTCCACATGAAAACAAACTCTTTTTCCTTTTCCGTTTCCTTTTTCCTTTGCCGTTGTAGATTTCCCGTTTTGCACATATTTATGTTCTACCGCTGTTTGGGTTGCGGTTGGCCACCCGCGACCTATACTGCGGTTACTTCACTGGAATTTACTGCTCAGAAGACCGCGGTCCAGCGTTGCTGCTAAACCGCTCTAAACATATTAGAATTGACTGCGATACGCACAGCGGTTCCCACCGAACTTCAATTCTTCAGTCATTCAAATCTTCCCTAAACGAGAACACCAACTTCCACACGTTACCCATGTCTTCAGAAAGTTTCATCTTTCACATCAGTTGAGTACTGTTTGGTTAACATTGGGTTCCCTTTGGAATACAAGCTAAAAACCTAACAATTCTCCCATTTGGTGAGAATTCCCAAAACCTTTGTCCATGGCCACGACTCCATATACTAAGAATGAATCACTATACCCACCACAATGTATAATCACTTAGGAACAAACCATCCTAAGATTTATTCTGGCACATGTCGAAATAACTTACTAAAATTGTGGTGTCCCTCCTCACATCAGTTTTTCAGGGAGTTCGTGATTGTTACATTTATATACCTATTTGAGATTCCCATTACCTAGCTTTTGTACTCGTTTTCGAGCATGTATATGTATATAATGTGTTTTGTTGAGCTTGTGTAGGTTATATTCCTTACCGATGGTGTTTGACCTTGAAGTAAAGTTTGGGAGGCAAAAATGAGCAAAAAGTGAGACTTGGAGGAGAAAGAGGCTGAAATTGTAAGAGCTCATACAAAACATCTAACTTCCGACGGTCATATCTCCCTCCTTAGATCAAACCATGTTTCAATCTACATATATTCAGAAAGATCTGGAAGTCTAGTTTTTACGGATTGTGATTCCGAGTCTTCTAGAGGGAGTTATGCTCATTTTAGTAATTGTTGCGCGTCTAGTGTGCGGGTACCTACCCCTGAGGTACCCACGAAGTTGCCCTTTCCAGACAGCCCAATGACGGGTTTTATGCAATTTTTAGAGGGGCAATGTTGTCCTTTCATGCCTAGATCATACCCTAGCCTCCAAAGACTATAAATACACAATTTTCTTCACAAGACCCACTGACTCTCTACCTATATCACACACAACAAAAACATCTATACACTTCAACTTCTTCACCAAATCAAGAGAGAGAGAAACTTCAAAGGCATCTATGGAGGTTTTCCTCCATGGATTGCCTCACCATCACCACCTTCTTCTACCTTCACCCATCCATCTTTGGAGGAGATTCAAGATGAAAAAGCCATCCTTGCTTGTCTTTGAAGAGGATGGACTTTGATGGAAGCCTGAAGATCCGAGATTGACACCATGGCCTTCTCTTTTACTCTTCTCTTGTGTTTTTTTTCTTTGATGTGTATCCCCATTAGGGAAATATGTAAACCTAACACTAGTGTTATTTATTTGATTGACTTGTATTTAACTATTTCAAGTTTTGCCTCATTCAATTGCTTAATAGCTTGATTCTTGACTTGTATTAATTGCACACCCACTCTTGATGCATGTTTAGGGATTAGGTTAATTTGAGGATTAGGGTTAGGTGAGCTCTTGTCTTTACATTAATGTCATGTAGGGCAGAAATTGATATATGTTCTTAATTGAGATTAGGAGTAGAATAACTTAATTTAGGAGTAGTTTAATTAAGCGTCCCATGATTGTACGTAAGTTGATGGATAATGCAAAATGCATGTTTAGATTGATGTGAGTGCTTGACTTTGATTATGCTCTTAATTTTTTGGGTCAAATCATGAAGAGTACATACCATGCCTTTGTAGGTTTTAGTTCTATGACCTTCACGCTTTATGAGACCTTTGGTCATTGCTCGTGCGAAATACCCTCGGTGAGTAGTGATCGAGGGTCAGCTTTTTATGCTTAACGTGGTCCTTGGTCATTGCTTACACTGTACTCCCACGGTGAGTAGCAATCGAGGACTAGACAACTCTCCCCACTTCCATACTTAGAGGTCCTATTAAAGGCTAGGTTGAACCTATGCTCGGAGTGTTGATGCGGTCAGTTATTATTGTTCGCACGAATGTTTTGGTGGTCATGAGTACCTCATGTGTCCTTTGTCTTGCATCTCTCCTATCTATCTTATTTTTATAACTTAGGGTGTTTGCCTTTAGGAGTAGATTAATTTATTAGGAGTAGAGTAATTTAGAAAGGCAAACACCCGGTTACTTTTATATCATTTAATCACCATTCTCACCTCTCCATATTCTCCTATATTCATATTTTCATTTTTCATGCTCTCACACACAAAACATTCTTACACGTCACACACACCATTCTCACACTTGCCATGTTTCTATTTACATTGCTTTAAATAATCACTGAAACGTGAGACGATCGACAGATGACACCTCTATATGGATGATACCCTCGTTTGCCGTTTTACTTAAAGCACATAGTTAGGAACTTTATAAATATCTTTTGAATGGCAATTTCCTGACGACAGAAAAAGTGAGTTTAGTTTGTTAACCATGGACATCCTATTCCATGACACACCTTGCATCACCTTCTGACCAATTCCCATGTGCAAACTTCGGGAAGTTTCCTCTTTCACATCAGTTGAGTCCCGTTTGGTCAAAAATTGGTTCACTTAAGAATAACAGCCAAAAAGCTAACAATTCTATTGATTATAAAAGATTAACAATAAATATATAATCAAAGAATTATATAGTATTCAGATTAATACCTTTCACCGTCGGAAATCCTAATCGTGCGGCGGAAGCGGGATCGTATGCAGGCTGTATCACTGGTTGGAGAATGATCACGGATCAGAATCTGGAAAGATGCATCAATTCACTGTGCAATTTATTGTACATCGAAAAAGCCTAGCAAAAGTAAAACTAAAGAACCACACACTCTATGTATATCACTCTCTGATATTGTACACTATAAGCAAGTCAGATGAGATAATAAATAAATAGCACAATTTGCTATTTATAGGGTCCAGACTCCTATCTGGATGAGATACTAAAATTTAAATTAATATTTAAATTTATCATCTCAGTTATTAGTATCCCAAGTATTGACTCGCATTTTGCCATGGTATGCAATATCAAAACAAATTTATAAAATCCCAAGATGCACTCAAACAAGTATAAAACTAGTATGCAGCAAGTATGTGTATTGTTCCACATGGATCGAGCGATAGCTATGATTAAATCCTACTTTAATGCTAACTACAAACAAGAATTAAATGAAATGATTGATGATTGATGATTGAAGATTAACTAAAATCCAAGCTAAATGTAAACTAACTAAATGCACTAAGATAGTAGGTGATAATAAATGATAAATGACTAAGGAATTGATGGATTCATTAAAGCAAACTATGGGCAAGATGAACTTCTCATTAATGAACATTAGTCAAACATAACCAAACTAGAGTGTATAGCTTGATTGTATATCACTTGTGAGTTTCCAATCTAGAGTGTATAGTATTGGCCACCCATAAATGATTGTTCGTGAATGTGCATCTACCAAAATAAGGGATTAATCTCTTTATAAAATCACTAATTCTAGAGTGTATAGAATTAATGCTTAATCTCTCACAAGCAACTAATCCTATAGTGTATAATGTTAATTGCTTATTCAAGATTAGAAAAGGATAGAGATTAGTCAATCCGGATTTAACTTGAAGAGTATACTCTTGTTCAATCATTCCATTCAATTAAGCATTAGAGAATCAAATAGAGTGTATATCTAATTCTCTACTCAAATAATTTTTCAAACAACTTGTTAAAAGGGGAGTGTACAATCAAAACAAACCATATTTGAAAACAATTAAAACATTGAATGAAACATATTTTGTAGATTGATATATATATAGAAATAGAGTTCATTACAATACCCACAATTTACATAAGAATCACATCAATCCCTTAGTGGGATTTAGCTACACATGACAAATACATGAAAATAAAAAGGAGAGAAGAGATAGAGAAGACCCATGTAGCACTCTTTCTTCTTGAAGCTTGAATCCAATCTCTTAAATGTCCTTGAGTAGATCATGATGATGATGGTTAGGTTTGGTGAGGTTAGTGTTCTTGGGAGAGAAAAATGGTGTATGATAGGTAGGAGGATAGAAGATTAAGAGCTCTTTTTGAATGATAAAACTGGTGTATTTATATGCTTGGGAGGTTAGGGCACGAAATAGGCTTGTAAGGATCTTTACCCTTCTTGAATTGGCTGAAAACTTGACTTTTGCGTAGCTGGAACATGTAGTGCTCGGGTAGTACGCTGGTAGGATACTCGAGCAGTAACCTGCAGAGTCTTCTTTCTCTGTCTGATTTGCTTTCTGGTCATGGCAATGTGCATAGGTAGTGCACGGGTAGGACCCGCACAGTTACCCCACACAAGCCCTCCAATCTTCTCTTCTCCGGGTGCATGGGTTGATGCACAAGTAGTGCACGGATATGGGACCTGTGCATTATGCTTCTAGGCACTTTCCACTGAAATTTGACTCATTTCTCTCCCGAAAGTCCCAGTTTCCGTTTCCAGCTCCTGAAATCCATAGAATGCCTGTAATTACTGTAAAACAAGCCATTAGACACACAAAACGCATGAAAAGGAGACATAAGATAAGGAAATGAGGGCCAAATGTATGACAATTTGGGTGCAATCAAATACCCCAAAACCAAACATTTGCACGTCCTCGAGCAAACTCAACACAAATAAAACAAAACACATGACACAACAAACATGACTCTATCTAAAAACTTTCCTAGACTCGAAGACAACCAATTCCAATTGTCGCAAGTCCAACCGGTGATGAGATACAAGGATGTGTGATAGAGAGAAGTAGACATATGCCATATAATCTAAAGCAACTTGAAGGCATTAAAGGGGAACTCGTGCAATCACGAATGCCACACCTAAGGGCGCTCTGTATAAAGAACTACTCACTCTCACACCTTGAGCGTAATTCGCTTCGACTCTAGCCTCTTGTGGAGTCTCTCTTTTCTTTCCACTCAGAGTCCTAAGTTCACTCTCAACAAAGTATGCAAAAATGGAGTTTATGCATAAAAATCTAATGCATTGAATACATGTAATTGAAAAATAGATAATATCTGTGAACTAGCCTAAGAAGGATTCACTATGCCATGAACGTGGAAGATCAAGCTTTAGTAAACATTTCCAATCTAGACTCATCATGGATCAAAAAGGACTTTCACTTTGGTTGTAACGGGGCCATGGGGTTTAATGTGGTGAATGAAGAAGTGGAAAAAAAATTCTTAGGGGTCGTTTGTTTTTTCCACTTAAAATTTAATGGGTCTGAATCATAATTATTAAGTTGTTTCATTTGTTTTTTTAAGTGGTCAAACAACTTAAAAATACCAAAAAATAACTTAAAATAAAAAGTAAAAAAATTTGACTTTTCACTTAAATACAAATCACTGAATTGCATCAAATGCAATCCAAAATTTTTTCTTCCCATAATATCCCTCATATATAACATATTTCCAACTTCATCATAATTATATATGGTATAGAAATCTTTATTTTAATATATTGCTTATTTTAAGTAACCTTAAAAATAAAAAAGAACTCTAATCACTTCTCATATTGGTATTTAATATCAATACTTAATTATGATATTATGGTGATGTATTTATATATTATTTTTTTAGAGTGTTTTGTGTAAGTTTTCCTGCAGCCCCTTTTACTTTTTGACAAAAAAAAATAGTTTCTTTTCTTAGTAAAAATGAAATTTATTTGTAATCGAAGAAAATCATGATCATATGTGTTCATAAATAATTATTATTTTTGGATTGTTTTTATTCCTTATTATATGTATAATTATTTAAAATTGGTATAAATGTAAAATTACTTAGTTTCTGACAATTTTACTTTTAAAAAACAAACGTGTTGACAATACATTCAGATGTGAGGAAAAAAAAACAAACATGTCATTAAGGTTCAGATTTCAGTCCCTATTCAGTTTTTAGAAAAAATTTAGGACTGTTCAGTCTACAGACAAAAAACCAAATGACCCCTTAGTGAAAAGATCACCAATCATGTTTACATTTACTCACACACCCCATACAAAGCTCTATTTAACACAATTTATACATAAGCATCTAGGCATTCTATTAAACACACATTTTTGCTACACAATTTTGTACTCCACATTGTGAGTACTTAACATTTATTACAAGGCTCTTTTCTTTTCTTTTCTTTTCTTTTGATTTTTATTTCCTTTTGCTTTTGCCTTTTTCTTTCCTTTCTTCTTCTTTTTCTTCCTTTTGCACAATTCATTTTGACAATTCAGCTCTAAGTGCACGTTATAGCACTTTAACATTTTTGAGCCATTTCTTGCACAATTTGCATAATTGCCTAAATACATGCTATCTCATATAAGAGCTTACACTTTCATACACCACACATACACACACACACAACTCACATGATTGGCAATAAATGGTTGGTTTGTGTTTGGCTCATGGTTATATGGTTCATTTTGGTTCCAAAAGAAAGGGTAATTGTTCGGCCGCAAAATTGGCTTTGGAGCACACATGGGGAACTAGGAATGTGTTTAGGCTTTTTAAGTAGCTAGTTGCACACATATTGCCTAAGATCATTTCCACAATTAGTCTATCAAGGGAATGAAAGCATCCATCATGCAGTCCACTATGAATATGATATGTAATGTATGTTCTATGGCATGTGACACGCATGACGAGAAGAGTGTTTAAAGAATAGAACAACTATTCACTCAATGCGCTTTTTATAGGATTGTGTTTGTGAACTCATGGGTGTCTCCACTATTAGAACAAGGTGCAAGAGCACCGACTCCCCTCAACTTAAGCACAAAAAGGATGGGACTAGCCCATGACGTGCAACTGAGACCCTAAAGTGACAACTAGATGCTACACAAGCTCAACATGCATACACAAACTCACCAAGAGCACACGCTCAAAGCATCATACAAAGCATCACATCCAAGCTATTTAAAGTTCAAAAATTTGGCCATTGCGATAAATTTGAAAATTTTTTGACCAAAAATGACTCAACAACAAAAAGACGACTCAACAAGGCTTCTACACCGCCAAACCAAAACCCAATATTGTCCTCAATGTTGAAGACAAGAGAGTTCGGCCTAGCGGCGCGCACCTAACTAGACTTAAAACACAAAAACCTAGGCACTAATCATGCACAATCAATGCCCAACAAAACAAAAGACTCAAAATAGGCTCATAATAAAATAAGGCATTCATGCAATTTTGACATTAACGCACAAATCAACACAAAGCATTTCTTTTAACAAAAATGACGGAGTGGGGGCATGATGACCCTAAAATGAATATCACTATTTGCATAAGACCTATTCAAAATATGAGTAATAAAAAACAATCCCCAAACCAAGTGGGGCTATATATTCACAATATGAACCTGTACATTCACATATGTATCCACAAGAGCCTTCGGCTCGCTCATATTAAAAATGCATAAATCAATAAATGCAAAATTTAGAAATCAAAAATTTCATTCAATAATGTAGGTCCACAAATCTTCAATACTAAGGCGTTGGCCAGATCGACGTTCTGCCTGGTGTGGAGTCTGTATTGAGCAACACCTCCATATAGACTGTTTTCAGCCACATTGGTTGGCCTCTCAGTTCTGAATTACCGGTTGATCTCTGCTGGAGTGATATTGACCTCTTTCCCACACACCATCACTGGATTGTGGTTCCTAAAGTCATCGAGGACCATCCCCGCGTAGAATTCCTCAAACACATGCCTACAGTAAGCTGGTGGTGGACGGGTGTAGGTTTGCCATCCCATGGTGTCGATCATATGTGGGATTTCTATATCATGAATGTTAACGAAAATTTTGCTCAGGATGAGAAATCTCAGTTAACGCCCTCAAGACCACTACCACGTAGATGATGGCCAAAATTTATTGTATATGTAACAGTGATTTATAAAGTGACAAGTAAGCAAGAATGTTTTTATTGAACATGCATGGTATACAAATATAGAGGTTCTTCTCTCTTTTCTCTCAACCCTTTCTAGGGAATGGTCGATTGTTAGTTGTATGCCTGTCGAATAGTAGTCTCCTTTTTTATTTCTTTTCTTTTCTATTTATACATAGTTTGTAGGTCAACAGATTGATTCTCCCTTGATTTTCTCAGTCTCCTCTTTATCGGGCGGGATTTCTTGCTTTAATGTCATTGACTTTTGGATTGACGTCCGAATTGAGAGTATCATGGTGGAGATCAGTTTGTTTCCTTTTTGGATTTTATTACTTGTTTTGCATGTAGGTAACGTTTCCAGATATTATTCAATGCATTCCTTGTATCCTTTCAATATGATCCTTTATGGAGGTCGTTGGATATGACGATATAGTGTGGTGCATCAACCAGGGAGGTTGATTAGTATTTCGACCTTGATATCTGAGAAGTTTCATCCAGCTTGGAGCCAAATCTGGCTTCCCTTGACCTTTTCAAAGCTAGGTGTGGCCTCGACTGACCTATTGAAGCTAGACGTGGCTTCGACTGACCTCGCGGCCTTTTAGGGACATTCTTCTGTGTCAATCGAGGTACAGACGAGTCTCTGGAGCACTTGCGAGATGACCTCAACTTTGGGGAGCTTCTAGTTTTGGTGATGCGGGCTAGATCTGATCGTTCCGGGGCTTTATCCCGGATGTTTCCAGAGCCCGTCCTTGTTCCTGGGGTGGTATCGCAGTTCGGCTCTGGATAGAGAGGTCTCCTGGTGGAAGCTCTCGGGTCCGGGCTCTACCCCAGATGTTTCCTGAGCCTGCCCTTATTTCTGGGATGGTATAGTAGCTCGGCTCTGGATTGAGAGGTCTCCTGGTGAAACTCTCAGGTATGGAACCAGGTCTGGGAGGTGGAAAATTTCCCTTTGGTCCTTAGCCAATTTTGGCTATTAACAATGAAGTTCATCTCTTGCAATTCCTCTCTCTTATATAAGTTTCTGATATTTGAACTTTTCCAACCATCTAGGAAAATCACTGTTCAAACTGCATGGTGGTAGTGGCCTGGTGTCAGACTTTTTCTTACTTGATCCGATGCCGAATTTCTTTGCAAATGTCTTTGATTTGCTTGTCATCTGTAAAAGAAAGCGATTAAGTTCTAGGGTGAATGCATACTAGATTTAAGCAAGTTACAACACAAAAGATAGGAGAATCAAATAAGTAAAAATAGGCCAACAATATATAGTGTGCAAGTGACAATGTACGGGTATGACAAGGTACCCACACAGTGGCAAGTGTGCGGGTGCTAGTGCGCGGGTACGACAAGGTACCTGCGCAGTTCCACCCGCATAGTTGCCCAGAACCATGTGTTGCCTGCTCGTGCAATACTATTTCTAAGTGCCACAATTTCGATTCAATCTCACATGCACCCTCCAATTTCCTTCCAGCATTCATTTAAGCCACCATTTAACAATCAATTTCACCATATATTCACTCACTACTCATGAACACTAAAAATTCAATGTTATGCACAATCATGAGAAATTCACACTTCAAAGCAACCATAACACAACATCATGCAATATATAACCCAAACCCAACATCAATTGATCACAAAAAGAGAAAGAATTGTTTGTTCATACAACAAGAAGGAACTAAATGCATGTGGAGATTTTGTAGAGAAAAGAGTAATTAAGAACAATGATTTAAGGAATTTAAACAATATTGCAAAGAAAAATTCGAACCTTTGTGTTGGTTAAAGCTCTTAGGTGGGATAAGAAACAAGAGAGCTACCTTAGGAGGGAAAACAGAGAAGAAATTGTGTTTGAAAGAGTTGTGGTAGAGTCTCTGAAAGTGACAGCCTATTTATAGAATTGCAATGTACGTGGGTACTCTTCCGTATGTGCACTGATCCACACCCACACATTGTTACTGGCGCACATTCACCTTAGTGTGCTAGTGCATCTACTCGCGCAACGTCGCACACATCTGAGTGTTGAAGTTTTCGGAGTTACGCGGGTCATGCGCGTGTGTACACCCGCCCAGTCATACCCGCACATAATGCTATTTTGTCTCCAATTTTTTCTGGTGCGCTTTGACTTTATGTCTCCTTATGTTTTTCGCCTCTTGACCTGCATACACTCAAAAATAATAACTCAACTTGCCTTATTATAATATTAGAAAATAAAAATATCATCAAAACAAAACTAAAAATTATCTAAGGAAATCCCACAATACATTTTCTTCTAAACTTGTATCCACCCAACCAATGACAAGCCCCATAAAATCAAAAATACAAGGGCAACACAAAGTCAAAGAGAAAATAGATTGTGCAATTTCAACCATGCATCAATAATGTTCAATGTGATGCTAAGGGTGGCTTAACCAAGTTGGGAAACTCTTTCTTCTTTGCACTCCAAACAAATTTAGGTAAGTTTCCATTTGTTTCAACCCCCATGATTCTTACTTGGTTAACCACATCTTTCCTTACCCATATTTTCTTTATCTTAGGTGGGCTTTTCCTATTCCTAGGACCTCTTATTCTCCTATGCCTAACAAATTTGTAATTTTTAGCTCTAACATGCTCTCTCCTTATACAAACACTGCAAATAGAAACTAAGTTAGAAGAACTCCCTTTTTCTAAGTGACTTTGAGGTCTTTGGAAATGCTTAAGTTGTAGCGACTCGACCTCCTTCTCGACTTTGTCTAGCTGAGCAATGAAGTAACACTCTTTCTCTTGCGCTATCTTGAGAGCTTCCTCTTTCTTTCTAATGCCTCTTTCACTTCTTTGAGAGCATTGTCTTTTTGAAAAACTTCCATTTGCTTCTTCTTTGACTTGAGAGCTATGTCATCTTCAAGTTCCTTTGATATCTTTGCTAAGTCCATCAAGTCTTTCAATGCCATATTCTTTTTAGCTTCAAGTCTCTCAATTTGTGCTTCAAATTCTTTGTTCTTGTCTGAGACTTCTCCATTTTTCTTCTTGATTGTACTATTTTCCTCAGAGCATCTTTACTTCAAGTAAGAGTTTCTTGTTTGACTTTTGAAGCTAATTCTTCCTTTTTGTTTCTAAGGCCTCCTTGCCCAGTAACTTCTTGTCAAATTCTTCCCTTATTTCTTCTTTTTCTCGGGAAATTTCCTCTATTTTCTCTTGAAGTGCTCCATTCTCTTTTTTCAACAACTCTATTATCACCATCAACTATTTCCCTACCCCCATCATTTCTCTACACATTTCTTCCATCATTGTGCTTTGTTCTTCTTCAAGATTTGAGGCTTACACCAGTTTGGGTATTCCAAGATAGAGGCAATACTCATTGGTTGAGTGTTGGGATTTAGAGTGCTCTTATTCCTTTAATTCAAGCGAATGCTCCCTAAAGCTTTGATTTGCTGCTCTGATGGAGTTGATGAGATCATCTTCATAAGTGGATTCTATTGCTTTGTTTGGCCAGCTAGTTGACTCATAGATGTTGAAATTCTACTCGGCTGCCTGATGAGAAGCTATAATTATCTCTTTTATCTGAAGAGAATCTTGCATGAGCCGTCTCAATTCATCTTCAAATGATATGCTTATTGGCTGGTAGCATGGCCTTGAATTTTGCATATAAAACTCCATAGAATCCTGAAACGAACAGAAACAAAAATACCAAACAAAATAAAAAAGAAACAAAGAAAACTAAAATAATAAATAAACTAAACTAGAGTTAAATCTAATCACAACTATGTACGCCGATCACCGGTAGTGGTGCCATTTTTGACACGCGTTTTACTGTGTTATGCAGTATCAAAACAAATTTATAAAATCCCAAGATGCATTCAAACAAGTATAAAACTAGTATGAAGCAAGTACGAGTATCTTTCCACAGGGATCGAGGGATAGCTAGGATTAAATCTTACTTTAATGCTAACTAGAAACAAGAATTAAATGAAATGATTGATGATTGATGATTGAAGATTAACTAAAATCCAAGCTAAATGTAAACTAACTAAATGCACTAAGCTAGTAGGTGATAATAAATGATAAATGACTAAGGAATTGATGGATTCATTAAAGCAAACTATGGGCAAGATGAACTTCTCATTAATGAACATTAGTCAAATATAACCAAAATAGAGTGTATAGCTTGATTGTATATCACTTCAGAGTTTCCAATCTAGAGTGTATAGTATTGGCCACCCATAAATGATTGTTCATGAATGTGCATCTACCAAAATAAGGGATTAATCTCTTTATAAAATCACTAATTCTAGAGTGCATAGAATTAATGCTTAATCTCTCACAAGTAACTAATCCTTGAGTGTATAGTGTTAATTGCTCATTCAAGATTAGAAAAGGATAGAGATTAGTCAATCCGGATTTCACTTGAGGAGTGTACTCTTGTTCAATCCTTCCATTCAATTAAGCATTAGAGAATCAAATAGAGTGTATATCTAATTCTCTACTCAAATAATTTCTTAAACAACTTGTTAAGAGATGAGTGTACAATCAAAACAAATCATCTTTGAAAACAATTAAAACATTGAATGAAACACATTTGGTAGATTGATATATATAGAAATAGAGTTCATTACAATACCCACAATTTACATAAAAATCACATCAATCCCTTAGTGGGATTTAGCTACACATGACAAATACATGGAAATAAATAGGAGAGAAAAGATAAAAAAGACCCATGTAGCACTCATCCTTCTTGAAGCTTGAATCCAATATCCTAAATGTCCTTGAGTAGATGATGATGATAATGGTTAGGTTTGGTGAGGTTAGTGTTCCTGTGAGAGAAAATGGTGTATGATAGATTGGAGGATGAAGATTAAGAGCTCTTTTTGAATGATAAAACTGGTGTATTTATATGCTTGGGGGTTTAGGGCACGAAATAGGCTTGAAAGTATAACTTTGCCTTTCTTGAATTGTTTGAAAACTTGACTTTTGCGTAGCTAGAACACGTAGTACGTCGGTAGGTTACCCGTGCAGTGACCCGCGTAGTCTTCTTTCTTTGTCTGATTTGCTCTCTGGTCAGGGCAATGTGCACAGGTAGTGCTTGGTACCCGTGTACTATGCTTCTGGGCAATTTTTCACCGAACTTTGACTCCTTTCTCGCCCGAAAGACCCGGTTTCCACTTCCAGCTCCCGAAATCCATAGAATGCGTGTAATCACTACAAAACAAGCCATTAGACACACAAAAACGCACGAAAATGAGACACAAAATAAGGAAATGAGGGCCAAAATGTATAACAATTTTGGTGCGATCAATTATCCAATTTTAACATATCAGTTTGAATTCAATTGAATTATTTTATAATTCAAATTGAAACAATCATGTGGTATCTTGATCGGGTTAATAAATGATTTATTACCAGACTCTTTTTACCACTTCACTCAAATTCGAAAGTTGGCCATATCAGTAATTTTTTGAAAAATTTGAAGCGAAAAATGAATCAAGACACAAAAGACGACTCAACAAAGGCGTCTACACCACCAAACCAAAACCCAACATTATCCTCAATGTTGAAGATAAGAGAGCTCGGCCTAGTGGCACATACCTAACATGACGCAAACACACAAACCTAGACACTAATCACACATAATCAATGCCCAACAAAAACAAAAACACCAAGTAGGCTCAATTAGATAAGGCAAATAATGCAATATTGCAATCAAGCACAAGCAGTTAACATTTAAGCTCACAATCAGCATCAAGCATTTTTGATGAAATGGACGGAATGGGGGACAACCCATAAACCGAACAAACTATATACATGTATAGGACCTGTACAAAATATAAGCAATAGGAACCCCTAAAAAGAATGGGGCTATATATTAGCAATATGAACATGTACACTCACATGTAATATCCACAAAAGCCTTCGGCTTGTCCATCAATCCACAAATGAGTAAATCAATGAATGCAAAATCTTAATATATGATCAATATGTCCATAAAAGTTTATCCATCCACACCATCAAATATATCCACAAAATAATAAATCAATAAATAGGATCATCCACACAAAATTGTTCCATATCCACAAACATCAACAAATAAGCAATGAAGCAACTAAATCACAAGGGATAAGAAAAATTCAGAGTTTCAAAATTGAGATTAAGAAATGAAACCGAGGTGGTTGCTTTCTTGAATCCTAGATGAAGATTAGGTTCTTGCCCTTTTTATGAGCGCTCTTGGCTTGTTTGTCCCTCCACGACTTGCAAATTGTCATGTTTCTTCCCAAGAGATAAAGAACTTAGCATAAAAGAACAACATCTCACCAAAAAGATCATTGTTAACTGAAAATTCACTCTGGGAGTAGAATTCCAATTAACACCTTCAACCACTACCTATATGTGGTTGTGGGGGAGGTACCTTCGGTATTGGGATTCCCCTTACAAGGTAGTAAGGAACAAATACCCAATTAAGAGAAATCTGACGAAAAGAATTGAATATATATGGAGATGATGCAAATGGTACTATTCTTATTGATCACTGTATTTGTTTACAAGAAGATTGATAGTAAGATTACACTTACACACTCTCTCTCTCTATTTTTCTCTTTTCACACGGGGTGCTGATGGAGTACTCATTTATGTCGATAAGTGGCTATAAAGTCCTCCAGTGATTGTGTCAAAAACTCTCACTGGATTTAAAGAACTCCAAAGAAGTTTCCGAAGTGATTTTTTTATCATCACCCTCTTCATCCTTCATGGCCGTATTTATAGACGTCCCATATTCCCCTAGAATCTGGTCGTATTAATGAGGATTATTTGGAGTCCTCCTTCAGGCGTTGAACGACGTTGAGTGAGGCTAAAGATGTGGGATTTGATCCATTTAATCACGGTCATATTTAAACTTTGATTCGGTTGACCGTTTGGTCTTATTTATGGCACCTTAAATGGTGAAGGAGTCAACTTTTCATACCTACGTTGCTTGGAGGGGTATACTGGTTTCGTATCCTGGTGTCGCGGTACTCTAGTGTACTGGTCTACTCTTGTTGGCATGGTGCTTGCTCTGTATCTTATTGGCGTGGTGCTTGTTGTATCATGCTGGTATCTCCATGGCGGCATTTTTCTTATCAGACGGGTAGGGTGCCCATCTTGGTTGCATTTTGGGTCGATATCTAGATACTTGGTACCAGGTAGACATCGAGGTACTCGGGTACCGGGTAAATGTCCATGGTACCTAGATGTCAAATAGAGATGCTGGGTACCTGCGAGGTACTGAACACGTGGTATCGCGGCACCTGCCCTTTCTTGAGTCATGGTTCTAGCGCTTTAACTAGGTAGACAGGTGGTTGAGGAGGTAGCAGTTCTGGTCTTACTAGGTATCTATTTTTTCTCGATGCTTCCGGGCACCTGGGAATAGATCCTATCAAATAGTAACTTTGTGGAAAATTCTTCTTTGGACTCCTACTGAAAAAGGCTGTTAACAGAAGTCCCCCTGACTTTAACACTGGTGTCAGGTTAGGGTTGGAGTCAGGATTCATAATGATTAGAGAATTTTTCATAACGGCTTTCGGGAATGAAATCCTCCCTTTACACGCTCATTAAATGGGTTATCTACGTGTCTCATAAGGATAGGTTGGATTCAAAAATGGCAAGATTTGGGGGCGCGCGATTCTTGAAACTGTCTTTTCGAATATACCGTGTTATTAATTACCCATTCTTCCTGTTGCAAGTAACCGCTTCCTCCTCTATTTGTACCTCAATCCTTCTCACCTTTCTTCACAATTTATCCCAGTTGCTTCTCTCTGTTTTCACGAAGTTCTTAAACCCTTGCAAACCCTAGCTTTCTACTTCTTCGATCTTCAGCCTTCAATCTCTTCCACTTTCAAGAAAAACAAAACTCTGATTCTGCTAACATGTGTTCCCCCGATAGTGATAGTATCGAGCAATTCTTCACCGGTGACGCCACTACTACTGGGAACTTCACTCACAGAAAGAGGACTCGCATTGACGACGATAACGAAAATGAGGCTCCTGCTCTTCAGCGCCGCCGCTCAAATCGGAATGTTACAATCGGGACTGGCTTCTCTAACGACCTTAATACTCCGATCGAGGTCGATGAGGAGTTGAGTGAGGAATCGGGAGCTGTTAGGGTAGGTGGAGACCAGGCTGGTGAGGTTATGGATTTTGTGGGGAGGGTGCTCGCCCTTCCTTTTGAATATCGATGCATCCCTGATTCTACCAGTACCACAGACACCATCAGGAGCTTGTAGAGAGATTTTACAATCTCTAAAGACATCACTATCATTGTTCCTCCTCATGGGTATGATGTGTACACCTATTCTTCTGGTGAGCTTCCGATTCAAATTGTGACTTTAGATAGTGGAGTCAGGCTACCTTTCCACTCTACCATGCCCGTAGGGCGCTGCATGCCTTGCAGCTGGCACCCATCTGACGCCTGGATTCTGGAGGCACTTGGTTGGGTTACTTGTGCTGTGGCTGGAATAATGTGACAATGATAAAATCGATCGAGAACCGTAGCAAGACGAGCTAGGGTTTGTCTTCCAGGTGGTTGCCCACTCTCCAGGCCTAAAGGGGCAATTTTATGCTTGGGCCAAGAATAGCTTGAAGTTTGTGGTACCGGGGGCCATGAAGAAAGATACCTCCTGGAAGGAAGAATGGGTCATTGTCAAAGGTGAATGGGGTAGCTTGGTTCACATTCGAGGATCTAAGTTTCCAGTCCCTACTAGTTTCAATGGCAAGCCCGCGCTGGAAAAAAGCAAGCTCTCTATTGAGTCGGAGAAAATCTTGCAAGCCATCATAGCTCGATCTTATGTCAACACAAGGTATCATACCTTTGAAGGGTGGACCTCTACCTTCATGTCTCTAATGCATCCCAAGTAAACAATATTTCTAACCCTGCTTACAATGTATTCCGATGTTGCTTCTATGGATATTGACTCTTTCCTCTTGATAGTCGCTGCAGTACCGCTGTCGGAGGAGGAGCTTCACCAGTCTGGTAGTCAGCATGATTCCCTGCCTGCCTCTCCTATCGGGCCTCTACCTCACTCTGATCCTGTTGCAATAGATGGTACCTCTGAGGGGTTTAGCAGGTACGTATCAATCCCGGTTACGATATCCAGGGCATCTCCCCTGCCTCTTTCTGCTTCTACTAAGTTGTCTCTATGGTGGCTAGGGTCAGAGGTGCCTCTAGTCAGGTACAGGGTCGTATACCAGCTATCCCTGTTACTGACACTACTACCGATGCTGCTACTTTTCAGCCAGTTCCCACTCCCCCTCTTGCTCTGGTGACTGAGCAACCCACTAGGGTCGGAAGGGGTCAAAGTTTTGTTTTCGCTGCTTAAATTGCTCCTCACGATCTATCCTGATCATGGTAGAGGGATGTCAATCAAGATAAGGTCCTAGCTAGGTTTGCCGCTTCCTACCCAAGTGGGAATTTAGAAGCTATGACTTGGATGCCCGTTGACCATTTAATCTCTAAGGGATCTTCGCTACTGGCTAAGGTAAGTCACTTTATTTGGTTTTCTATCTTGATTTTGTTTTGGTGATGATTTTAACCCTTGTTCTGTATTTGACAGGCCTTCAAATTTAACTTGGCAATGAGCCATCAAGTTAGCTCTCTCTAGAAATAGGTCAAGGATGCTACTGTTGAGTTGGAGAAAGCCAAGGAGGAGCTGGCCAAAGCTACCAGGAGTGTGGTGGTCCTGAACCAGTCTTTGGAGAATGCTGAGAAGGTAGCGGCTATGACGCAGGTAGATAAGGAGCGAATGGAGCACGCTTTGGACTTGGAGCAGCTCAGGTCTTTGCATCGTAGAACCAAAAGGGAGGCTGCGAAGGGAAAAGCAAGAGAGCTAGAGAGAGAGGTCAAAGCATTACGTGCTATCATGGCTAGCCTGGAGACAAGGGTGGAAGCCTCATTTGGGGATGGCTATTTCTTCACTGGCTACCAGGTAGCTCAAGATCTCCCTCTTTCATTTGATATGAGCATCATTGATGGGCGGAATAGGGAGGAAATCATGGCAAAAGCTACAGAGTTAGCAAAGGTTGCTCTATATGATGAGGCTGGTCCTTTTGAGGCTGCGGGGGCAAATGAGGTAGTGGGTGATGAAGACCAAAGACCCATCTCCTCTCTCCTACCCGGTTATGGTGGGGTAGATCCTGGCTCGAAGGATCCAAAAGTTACCATCGTCAAAGCTGAAAATAGAGCTCTCAATCCGCCTATTGCTTCACCTGAATCTGTCAAAGAGGTAAGGGTCCAGCCTGCTTCCAAGGATAGAGAGTCCAGCACGCCTATCTCCCTCTCTAATCCTGTCAAGGAGGTAGGGAACTAGCATGATCTCATGAAGGGGGTAGAGGAGCAAGTTGTTTTGGTGGCTTCAGAGGAACTTCAAACCGATCCATCTCAAGTGGAGCCCGCAGTCGTGGCAGGTGCCCAGGTAGCAGGCGGGGCCCCAACTAGTCCAGGAGTCAGTGATTCAGTAGGAGATGCAGGAGAAGTGGCTAACAAAATCCAAATAGATGCATGACCCAGTTCGATCATTTACCCTTCAGTTCGCTTTACATTATTTTTTTTTATGGATGTAGCCCATGAAAGGGGGATAGGCTCCCTAGTTTAATAAATGACAAGTTGTTTCTTCCTTCTTGCATTTGCACTTACTTGTCTGGACACTTGTTTGTTCGCTACTCCGACCCGGTTGTGAAACTAATCTGAGGAGTAGTCCCCATTATGAACTTGAGTTAACTGATACCTGGTAATATTTGAATTTTTATATTTTTTGGAACTTAGCGAGATTAGAGAGCGTAGCACAACTCGTAGCCGGTACGAGGATCTTCTGGTACTTAACCTAGGAATTTCAATAATATCCTCGAGGGGTATTATCAATACCTGGTCTTGTCTGGGAGAACCAGGGTACCGTGCATTCTTACTCTAAGAATCTTGGTACTCCAATGAAACTTTAGTCGAAAGAATCTAGGTACCAGGGATACCCGTTCCTTATGGAATCCTGGTACCTAAATGTAGACTTGGTGGAAGACCTAGTGGAAGATTCCCTCTTATATTCTGATCAATGGTGGTTGTTGACGGGATTAACCTAGAGGCAGTATCAAGGCATTGCTAAAACACGTATCATGGTACTGGTTTTGAAGGAGTGGTAAGATGGGACATCAAGTCTCTACTAGATCATAGCATCGTTGCTTCCCAATATTTGGTGATCGAGGTAGTCTCGATCCGCGTCCCGTTCGAGGTTACCCTGGTGAAAATTCCTTTTTGGGAATTTCCATACGGGAATCTTCGTTTCAGACATTACATTTAATTGATCTTTCACGTGTCAACTTAGGAGAGGGTAACTTAATTCAAACGAGATACCCTGGTGGCGCATGCCTTACGAGGCTACCATTTCCTATGCTCCGAATATCGCGTCTCATTTATGATTTTCTTTTTTACGTCATTGGTGACCGTCTCTCTCTTCTATAAATACCCTGAACATTCATTCATTTTTCACATTGTTTGTCGCCCTTCAGTGACAAAGAATCCAGTAGACCAATCGATGGTAGGTTTCAGTCATGGTTCTAGATCTCCGGGAAATATAGCCGATGATCGTTTCGCTGCCGTGGTTGGCAATGTGAGAGAAAATGGAGATTCCATTTTTTTATTTGGCATAATGCTTGATATTGTAGAGGGGACCAGTGCGAGATGAGTTGAATCACTAGGGACTGTGGCTAAACAAGCTTGTGATTTCTTGGATCGAAAGGAAGGGTGGCTTACGGTGTTGTACCCTTACCAATGGTGTAGACATTACCTAGGCAAGTTGCAACTTCGTGTCCAGTTATATCTTCAACGTGGATGGTTTTAAAGCCATCCTTCTGTCTTCTCCTCAGTTGCTGACGGTTTCAGCATGGTCCCTATTCCTACCTCTGGTGATCTTGATGGCCTTGTCAACATCCGACATGGTGGAAATCAGTGTTGCTGGGCGGTTGGGTCATGAAGGTAGATAGGAAGGTTGGATGGAAGCTAGTATGCCCGGGCTTTCATCATATTTTTTCCCCTTGATCGACCTCTGTTGCATGCTTCTAATTGTAGCATAAATCTGAGAAATAGTCCCCAGGATAAATCTGACTTAGCCGATACCTGGTAATGCAAGGAACTTGAAGAGAACATGCATATAACGTATTAGGTGACTGGTACCAGATTACCAGGGTACCTAATCAACGAAACGCAGGGCAACCTTTCTAAAACAACATTTTCAACTATGATTATTCCTTTTAGGAAGATCGAGGTACCAAACATCGCTGTTTCTAGGGATATTGGTATGTGGTTGACGAGATGAGTTTTTACGTCGTTGAAAACATCGTCAAGAATTTATAAAATCAACCTTGCTAATAAGGCACGAGTCAAAAGACATATATAGAAAAAAAACTAATACAACGTGCAAGCAAGGGTATCGTTCCGCAGGGATGTGTTGTTAACCGTTTCAAGTTCTAGAGTTTAGGGAAAGCAATGTAAATAGAATGTGGATGTGGTGAGAATGGTGTTTGTGTGTGTTGTGTGATGTGTGCAGCAAAGAAAATGAAAATGAAAATATAAAAACAAAGAGAATATGGAAGGGTGAGAATGGTGTTTAAAGGAGAAATAATAAAATGGTGGATAGGAGAAATGCATGAAAATGGTCACACAAGGGTTTACAAGTCCACCAAACATAAGTGCACACAAGTGGGTTGTTAGACATTAAGCACATCCAATTCAAGTTAAGGGTTCGTTCTTGCCTCAATCCGATTTATACCCATTCATAGAGCTAACTGTTGAAGACTGTGTCGAGAGTCTCTCAAACACGAAACCGCAACCAACATATGTGAACCAATCCTACAAACCAATGCTAGATTGAGCCTCAATACTAACATGGTAATGTAAAATGGCAACGTTAATTCTAATGAATGTGGAAAGAGTAATTGTTCCTCTAACCATAACTTTCCTAGAGCCCCTAGCGCAAGAAATAGCCGAATTCCCAATTATTGTATCTCTAATCATAACTCACCTAGAGCCCCAAGCGTAGGAATAACTAAAGACCAATGTATAACAAAAACAATGAACCAAATCTTTTTAAATATGGCAATTAACAAGTTCATTCATTCTTCCTAGCTAATTAGCCAAGACTATGCCCGGATGGCCTTCCTAAAGCACAATCCTAACTTTAATTCACTTAAACCCATCCATACACATGCAATTCGACCTTCCATCAACATACACACACAAATGGGACATTTGGTTACAACTACTCCTATAATTACTGAAAATACACTCTTAACGTGTGTCTACAACCTAGAGGGGGGGTGAATGGGTTGTTAATCGATTATTACCAATTTTTCGATTAGTCAATATTAAAAAAATAACCCAATTACATCAAACATACAAAATCAAGTGTAAAGTGCGGAATAATAAATAACACTTGATTTTTACGTGGAAACCCTCAAACAGAGGGAAAAACCACGGGCTATCCTTCTAGCCACACACGATCCTCAAATCTACTATATGAGTAAAAAGTTACACCCTCAAGTGATACTCGGACTCTCACTCTAGATAACCTCAGGCTATGGACACTACCACTCGCCACTCTTGGTTCAATCCCTAGTGATATCCACTGATACACTACTATCGGCGTGAGCACCTCCTACTCTACCTGCAGGCCTTTTACAATGGATTCTTGACCAATGCTTGCCAACCACAACTTGGTTGCAAGACTACAATGCTTGTGCAACTTCACCCCGAAGCCACAAGACTTTGACTCAATGAAGAGAATTATGTGTCTATGTGATCATATAAATGATGCTCAATGCGAATTATGCTAGACAACACAAATTGCTCAACTAGGAGTTTGTAGAAACAAATCCAAGTTGTCAAATGTCTAAATGCAAGGCATAAAGACTTAGCTAGATGTTATCAATAACAACCAATCCTAGCTATCATAAACAATCACAATGAATCAACAAATATGCTCACAATGTATTCAACATAAACTTAGCATATATTCATGTGATTAAGACAAGACATTTAATCATTCACTAAATGCAAGTCTTAGACAAAAGTCTATCAACAAACAAACTCAATTAGATTCGTAGAGAATTTCCAACAAACTAATTGTTACACAAAATATGCATAAACATTCAATAAGCTTAACTAGTTGATTAAGAATCAATATTTCAACCTAGTTATCAATGAATCACAAATAAATGTTTATGACCTAGCTTTTAGGCAAAAATGACCTAATCAATTAAGCTATCAAAATACAAACCTAATCATGTTATCAAGACTCATAAATATGTAATAATAGAGTCTAGGTATTTAATCATGCAATAAATACCTAATCTAGAGTAACAAGAACAATAAATGATATTCAAAGAAGTTCTTGCTTACCTAGTCATGAAACAATGAAGACCCATGCTCAAATAATGTTGAATGATGCAAGATGGAAATGGGTTTTGGGTTTGGAGAGTCAAGGATGCTTTCTTGAAGCTTTCTCTCTAGGAGCTCTAACCTCTCTCTAGAAATGATTTTCTGAGCTCTTGGTCGGCCAAGAAGAGAAAAGGAAGAATATATATGAAGCCCTAGTTAAAACTACGTCGTTTTGAACTTGGGAAACAGAATCCCGTCAAAACCGCTTGCTAGACCGCAGCACAGGTAAGTGTCCAGACCGCAGTACATACAGCAGTGCACCATTTGGACTACACCACGGTTGGGACCGCTGTGCGTGCAAGTGCACAGGTCGCGGTCCACGTCGTGCATGACGCACTGGAGAATACTGCTCTATGCGCCGCGGTGCAAGCAAAGCCTGCCGAGCGGTCTAGGCCGCTCCAAAGGGAAAAATCCCGTTTTAACACTCAAGACAAAAGTCAATCTTACATGAATGTTGTGCAAGTGTGAAGTGAGTGAGATGCACACAATGAAGCACAATTAACATGTCAAACATGTTATCAACTAAGATACAATGCAAGATATGATATCTAATGTAAGCTAGTGAGTGTTTTAGAAAAGGATGCACACTTATACAAACAATAAAGAACACAAATGCAAGATAAACAAAACATGCATGAAGTGTGTGTGTGTGCACCTAAACTCTTCAAAAGACAAAGTCAAGTGAATATACCTTTTGCTCTTGAAGTCATGGAGATGCTTGGAAGCTTGCCAATGCGGACCTAAGCTACCCATTACACAATCATTCCCAATGTGGTGGTTTGTCATGAAATAAGCCAATCATAAAATCGAGGTCCTTACAATTACATTAATCTACTCCTAATCCCATTCATGAACACATATTAATTTCCAATCTCCATACATAAGCATTTCAAGATAAGAGATTTATTCAATAATCACAAGAATGAATCAAAACACAAATTAGATATAAAAACAACCACACATTATATTGAGCATAAATTAGATTTACAAATATTCCCAAGTGGGGGTTTACACATAAGGAAAACAAGATATACAAGAGATTGAGTTAAAAGGAGAAAAACCCAAGTGGAAAGCCCCTCCAAAATGTGCCAATCTCCTTTGATCCATGCTTGGCTCGAATTTGGTCCAAAGACCACTCCTATCTCCTACAATCTACTCACATATGTGAGGAAGGATGGGTAGAAATGGTATGGGAGAGACATCCATGGAGGAAAACCTCCATGGATGCTCTTGGAAGCTTCTCTCTCTTTTAGAAAATGAAGAAAAATGAAGAAGATGAAGTTTGGGTCTGCCAAAATTATGAAGAGAAGAGAGAAATGGGTGTTTATATAGTGTTGGGAGTTAGGGCACGAAAATGATTGTGAAAGAACGAAACTGCCCCTGAAATTCACCAGAATTTGGCCTCTCGTTGGTCGATCAGTGGTTTCAAACGGCGGCCAGGCCGCCGTTACTACCGCCGAATTGTTGGCAGAAACTTCCCTTTTGATCGGCGGTTTCAATTTGCCGCCGGGCCGCCGAATTGAACCGCCGATTGCTTCATCTATTTTTGTACTCATCCCGCAATCTGCTGGAAGTCAGAGGGTATTCTACCACGGTCTCGGTGTCAATTTGGTTCGATGACGGATCAACTGTGGGACACGGTTGGACTTGATCACGCTGCGGTCTATGTCAACGATGAGGCGTGGCACTCTGAATACTTCCAATTATTCTCGTTTTTGACTCTTTTTGCCTACCAAACTGTTCTTTAAGCTCAAAACCAAAATGTAGGGAATATGTACCTACACATGGCTCAACAAACACATTATATACAAAACACGCTCGAAAACGAAAACAAACGATAGGAAAATGGGGACCTAAAATCGGTATAAAATAGTACGATCAGTGGTCGATAATGATGACGAATCGATGTACCCAGCCTTCCATTTATCAGGAATCTAGGTACGTAGGTGAGAAATTCTGTCGACTTGTGGTGCCTAACATTCCTATTTCGAGGAATCTCAGTACTTAGTCTATAAGACTGGCGAATCGTGGTACCTACCCTTCAAATTTTCAAGAATCTAGGTACATAGGCAAAAATATTCTGGCGAACCGTGGTACTTAGCCTTCCATTTTTCAGGAATCTAGGTACATAGGTGAAAATAATCCTGGTTGGCAACTATACCATCCAGGTCTTTCCTGGCATGGAGGGGGGGGGGGGGGGGGGGGTGCACAACCAAAGCAGTACGAGTGCCACTTGGCTTGTCCGGGTCTTGAGGAAGCGACGAGCAACCAGGGCCACAACTTCACAATCTTGGTCTAGCGGATAACTATGCTCTTACTATATAGACACTTCTTGGCGGGGGTTGGTGCCCGGCCAAGGTTTGATCCGTCAGGCAACTATGCTCTTACATACCAGATTCTTCCTAGAGGGGGGTGATGCCCGGCTAGGGCAACAAGAATGCCATATGGCCTCTTTTGGTCTTGAGGCGAATATGGCAAATTTCTCGAGGCGAATACTGACGATGTAATGTAGACAAATGTAGATTGTAGATAAAAAAAATCTTTCTTATTGATAGATTAAATAGTGATACAAGCATTTGCGAGGTATAAGAATATGCTGGTACGTATCTAGTGAAATACTGGCAGATGCTTCATAGAAATTTCTGTTCCTCTATAGGTAGAACATATTCAGGTGATCTGTATTCCAAGTGTGGTGGATAAGACGTCCATTCATATCTTTCAGCTTGTAGGCCCCATTCGGATTACCATTCTAACCAGGTAGGGACCTTCCCAATTTGATGCTAGTACCCCGTCAGACCTTTTCTAGGTATTCTGGGTTACCTTCCTGAGGATTAGATCCCCTTCTTTGAAGCTTCAAGCTCTGACTTTCCTGTTGAAGTATTGTGCAATCCGGCTTTGATAGATTGTGTTAATAGCCAAATTTGGCTGGGAGACCAAAGGGAAATTCTCAACCCTCATAGCCCGAATCCAGGCCTAAGATTATCCACCATGGAACCACGGGTCCCGGGGTCGAGCTACGGAGCCACCCCGCAGAAGCAAGGAAAGGTCGTCGAGCTTTGGAAACACCCGAGACGAAGCCCGACACGATCTGATCGAGCTCATAATACCGAGGTCAAAATTACCTAGCAACCTCCCCAGAAGCTCGCCATCCTCTCCAAACTCAAAGAGAAACCTATTAGGCTCCAAGCTTGCACTATAATATCACTCCACCTCACTGAAGGAAGGTTCAGACCTATTTGGACAAGCAGAGGGAAGCTCGTCGAAGCCCCGCTACCATCAAAGATGGCCCACAGGGGGCCATTTAAAGCTCCAAGGGACCTGGAAAAGTTAGACTAAGCTCTTGGCACCAAGACCAGGGCACTTCGCTTTACGAAACAGTAAGTGCCATACTAGATGACCTCTATGAGGAATCACACCATGAAGATACACGGGATCATACCTACAACAAACATTGAATGCTACGTGTAGAATAAGTGATTGAATCCAAAAAGGAAACAAACTTATCTCCACCTAAGATATTCTCGAATCCGTTATCAAACCAAAGTCAACGACTTTTAAATAAAAGATCCCGCCCGATATTGAGGGAGAGGATTGAGAAAATCAAGGCGGGAAATCATGAATTTAACCTATCGAGACTACACATAAATGGAGGATTCGAGCTCCAGAAATGGGGGGTCTTGGTCATTATCTACTTTTCAACAAGCACGAGATTGCCGTCTTACTGTATCCCAAAGAGAGTGATATTATTTGAGAGATTTTTGTACATTATAGTTGACTGATAATAAAGCCATTATATTCCTTTTCACCTTGTATTAACATCAGTTTTTAAGAGCCTTTGCGAATCAGGTACCAAAGGTACTTACCCCCGGCCACCACCTCGGTGGTAGTGGTCTTGAGGGTGTTAACTGAGATTTCTCACCTCGAGTAAATTTTCCGTTAACACTTTCTGCCGCCGTCTGTGGGAATCGAACCCACGACCACATGGATAAATCAACAGTTTATATTTTTGTTGTTTTACAGGAATCATGAGGCTCCGCTCCTCCCAAGGACAGCCCATGGCTTCGGAACGACCCTCGGCTGCATCAACGTGAAAGGCCCCAAGAAAGGGGAGAAAATCTAGGCACCGCTGCCAAGTTTAGATCCAGACAGCCACTGTGCTGGCCATCGACCCTCTTATGATAAGCCAGGCCGGGCTCGACCAACAAGCGGGAGCCTTCGTTGAAAAATTCCACCTCCGCTTGATCGTTGAGGGCATCATGGTCCAAAAAGCAAATCCCAACACTCATGGGAGAGCCGAGCAGGCCAGGAGCTAGGCAACCCTCTTTTGATTGCCTGTGACCTCCTCCTCCAGAGCCAGCCCGTGATAGGACCGGGCCCTCAATCTTCGATCTTGGATAGGCTAGGGCCCACGCCCCTAGTTCCTAGATGTAGGGAAAAATCGATATAAAACGCAGCGAAAGAAACGAAAAATAGATTTCGTATGGTTTTAATATTTTTCTTAAAGTTGAACCTTAACCTTTTAATTAATTAAACTCAAATATATACGGTTAGAGTTAAATACCTCCTGACGCGTTATCCGATTGACTTACGTCGATTGGTAATCCGCAAAATCTTTTTCCATGCCTGTGAACAGTACTCGCGTGAACAGTGATCGTTAACAGTACCCCCGCCGTGAACAGTGATCGTGAACAGTACCGCGAGATCTTACAATCCGAACACGTACGTGAATCACCTAGAAGCGTGGTCTCCCTTTTTCTTTGAATTGCAAACCTGAGAATGGATGAACAAAGTTTTCTTTTTCTTTTGTTAGTCACAAAACAATCAAAAGAAGACAAAAATTATTCCGGCCACTTTTGAGTTCTCAATCTAATGATCGAAACTCGCGTGAACCTAATTCGATGTTGTACACACAAGCTTATTGATGAACAAGCAATCAGTGTACTATCAAAGAATAATCTCTTCTCTCTTTTGTGTTTAGTAGAATAAAAATTATCCTTTTCTATGAATTGAGAAGAAGAAGAAAAATTGAATCATTCAATCAACTATAGTGGCCTAATTCTATATGTGGTATTATATAGGTGGCCGAAATTTTGCTTCCTCTTCTATTTAGGATTGCCGAAATCTTCCTCTAAATGGACTAGGGTTGCCGCAAATCACATACCAAAAAGAGTTTGTGTTGCACCCTAATTTCCATCAACCTTTAGACTTCAAAACCTAATCCAACTCATAGATATTTTTATTCTTTTATTGACTAAATAAAAAGACTTCTTATTTGATTAAATAAATAAAATTAATTATTTATTTTCTTATCAAACAAGTCTTTTAATATACTACTACCAATAGTATAACTTTAGGAAATATATTTCCTGATCTGAAAAAGATTTGTTTCTTAATTAAACAATTAATTAATAAATTAACTAATTCTTATTTAATTAAAACAGTGAAACAAAATAATATATTAGGTTAATATATACACCTTTCCGCCCCACTTATATAAATGGGCCATATATTATTTTCTTATTTCATTTAATCCATTGGACTTTAAATAAAAGCCCACATGTGAACCAGACACATTCTTACTAAAAGAAACAAGCCCACATGTCTCATTTTAATATATTAATATAATAGTGCAGCCCATTAATAAAATAATAGACATATTATATTCTTGATATATTGAAAACAATTCTAGATGGACCCTTAAATCGGCCTGGTAGAATATATCAAGTGATCCATGCAAATACGTGTGGATTGGGGATCTTGGCGGGCTATTTAAATTTAAGCTTCAATAGACACAACCTAATCACAATCAACAAATGATTCACTTAGGTCCAATCTATTAATTTTAATCATTCCACTAAAGAGCTAAAATTGAACTCTTAAATAAAGATAGAATAAGGAGATGTTTCTTATTCATACCCTAGACAATCTTACAGGAGATGGTGTATCCTCGTGAATAATATCAGTAATCGCCAAGAGCTCATAGACCGCCTATAGCTCTCCAAGTTACCATATTTCCTCATATGACCACATTTCGAACTTGGATACTTTGACTTGTCCAGAAGCCATGTATTCAATAATCATTATTGAAAACTCAATGTTGAGATTTAATATCCAATACCTCAAAACATCCATATGATGATATTATACTCTCATTTAATAAATGGAGCCACGATGTCCATATTTATAAATGAAGTCCTCTATCGATTAACAAATGTATACCACCAAACTATCGAGGATAGACTATGCTATATAAGCGTACTCATTGATAGCTCTAATGATAACACTTGCAACCATAAGTCCATCATTTATCTCAGGATTAAGATAGACTCTCCGATTGTCCTCTTTAATGAAAAGACTTATATCTAGTGACGGTTCTAGATAAAGTATTTCATTGTGATCCAGTTCAATGCACCTAGTGCACTAGATTCTTTTACTCAAAAACCTTTCGATGATTTTAGACTCATCATATTCATTTGATCCCACTCAAATGCTAGTAAAAGAATTCTACAACTTTAACAAGATAGAGGTGCCCAACCTTTAACTTAAGTTGTTAACGTTATTCAAGACTAACTAAAGAATTGTGTCTACCTCATACATATCTAGATGTATGAACAATTCTTCATGTCTCATAGTCTTTTGACCTTATGATTATTTACCTTGACAATTATAATAATAAATGCTATAAGTAATTGTAAGAATCAGAATTTACTTTATTAATATGAGAAGATTGTCAATTACAATATTACACTCTTGCCATTGAGCATAATCCTAACGATCTCCCACTTGCTCTATAGCAAGTGTGTCATATCTCTCATTCCCATGTTCTCTAGATGTCCATCAAAGCTCTTTTGAGGTAGAGCCTTTGTGAAAGGATCTGCTAGATTTTCTGCTGACGCGATTTTGGTGATTGTCATGTCTCCCCTATGAACAATTTCCCTCAAAAGGTGATACTTCCTTTCAATGTGTTTACCTCTCTTATGACTTCTTGGTTCTTTCGAATTAGCCACTGCACCACTGTTGTCACAGTGTATAGTGATCTGCTTATTCGCACTAGGAACCACTTCTAAGTCAATCAAGAATTGGCGGAGCCAAACAGCCTCTTTGGCAGCTTCGCATGCAGCAACATACTCAGCTTCCATGGTGGAATCAGCAATACAAGATTGCTTGATACTCCTCCATATGACTGCTCCTCCTCCAATGGTAAACACAGATCCTGATGTGGATTTTCTGGAGTCAGAATCCGACTGGAAATTAGAATCTGTATACCCAACGGGAATTAAATCCCCTCCAGAGTATACAATCATATAATCTCTAGTTCTCTTGAGATACTTGAAAGTATGCTTGACTGCCGTCCAATGATCAGGACCAGGTTTCAATTGAAACCTGCTAACTATGCCAACAACAAAACAAATATCTGGTCTAATACAGAGCATTGCATACATGGGACTTCCAACTGCCGAGGCATATGGAACTCTACTCATGAATTGCTCTTCATGCACATTCTTAGGTGCTTGACCCTTAGAAAGTTTGATTCCATGTCTAAAAGGTAACATACCTTTCTTGGAATCTTGCATGGTGAATCTAGACAAGATTTTATCAATGTATGAAGCTTGGGATAATGCAATCGTTCTATTCTTTCTATCCCTTATTACTTGGATACCAAGAATATAACTTGCTTCTCCTAAGTCCTTCATATCAAATTATTTTGCTAACCATTCTTTCACTAATGTCAATACACCTACATCGTTTCCAATGAGTAGTCTATCATCAACATAAAGAATGAGGAAAACCAACTTGTCACCTTTGATCCTCTTGTATACACAAGGTTTGTCAGGGTTTTGAATAAATCCAAAACCCTTTACAGCTTGATCGAACCTTATGTTCCAGGATCTGGATGCTTGCTTTAGTCCATATATGGACTTTTGCTTAGTCCATATATGGACTTTTGCAAATTGCATACTCTTTCTTCTTGGCCTTTTTCAATGAATCCCTCTGGTTGTATCATGTAGATGCTCTCCTCAAGACTTCCATTAAGGAAAGCTGTCTTGATGTCAATTTGCCAAATCTCTAGGTCTAGAGATGCTGCAATGGATAAGAGTATCCTATTGGATTTAAGCATGGCCACAGGTGAGAAGGTTTCCTCGTAATCAATACCTTCTTTCTGTGTATAACCTTTAGCTACTAGTCTAGCTTTAAAGGTTTCTACCTTACCATCCATACCTCTTTTCCTCTTGTATACCCACTTGCACCCAATGGGTTTTATCCCTTTAGGCAAGTCTACAAAGGACCAGACTTTGTTATTGAAAATCGATTCAATCTCGGATTGCATTGCCTTTTGCCAATGACGACAATCAACATCCTCCATAGCTTCCTTGTACGTGTAGGGATCATCGTCATCCGGGACATTCTCAACAGATTCTCCTAGACCGATATATCTTTTGGGTTATGTTCTAACCCTCCCACTACGACGAGGAATGGTAGGTTGTTGATCTTGTGTTGGAGTGGAACTTACAATTGGGCTGGGTTGTGAAACCTCTTATGGAATTGTATCTCCTGACATCTCATTCAGGACAATTCTACTTTTGGGCACAAAATTATTCATATAGTCCTTTTCTAGAAATGAAGCATTTGTTGAAACAAATACTTTTAGATCAGAAGGACTATAGAAATAATATCCTTTAGTTCCTTTTGGATACCCCACAAATATATATTTCTGAACGGGACTCCATCTTTTCTGTATTTCCTTTCAACACATGTGCAGGACAACCAAATATCCTTATGTGTTGTAAACTAGGCTTACGTCCAGTCCACAATTCATATGGGGTTTTAGGGACAGATTTAGATGGTACATCGTTTAGAATATATATTGCTGTTTGTAGAGCATATCCCCAAAAACAAATAGGAAGTGTTGAATAACTCAACATTGATCTAACCATCTCTAAAAGAGTCATATTTCTCCTTTCTACTACCCCATTTTGTTGAGGTGTACCTGGTGCAGAAAGCTGAGAAACTATCCCATTATCAATAAGATATTGCTGAAACTCTCCAGATAGATATTCTCCACCACGATCAGATCTCAAGATTTTTATATGTTTCTCAAGCTAATTTTCTACTTCAGCTTTGAATGCTTTGAACATATCAAATGTATCTGACTTATGTCTCATGAGATACACGTAACCAAATCTTGAGTAGTTGTCTGTGAAGGTGATGAAGTACTCATATCCACCTCTAGCTTGAATGCTCATAGGACCACATACATCAGTGTGTACTAGTCCTAAACATTCAGTGGCTCTTGCACCTTTGGTATTGAACGGCCTTTTGGTCATTTTACCTTCCAAACAAGATTCACAAGTTGGTAGATCATCAACCTTTAAGTCACTTAAAGGTCCGTCACATACCAGTCTTTTAATCCTATTAAGGTTAATGTGACCTAGGCGTAAATGCCAAAGATAGGTTTCATCTTTTGATAATTTTACTCTTTTATGATTAGGTTCCATTATTTCTGTGTCTAACGAGTGAGAGATATTTCTATGCAAAAAGAATAAACCGTTTTCCAATGTACCTTTGCAAACAACTTTGTCATTCTTACTAATAATAAAAGTTTTATTAAAAGTAACCGAATATCCGAACTTATTTAAACAAGAAACTGAAATTAAATTCATCTTGAATTGAGGTACATAATAAACGTCTATTAAATCTAAATGCTTACTAGAATCTAAAATAACTCTAATATCTCCCACTGCACTTGCAGACACTAACGTACCGTTGCCCAAGCGCAAATTGACTTCATCTTCATTCAACCTTCTCTTTTCCTGAAACCCCTGCAAGGAATAACAAACATGATTAGTGGCTCCAGAGTCTATGATCCAAGAATCAGTAGAATCTGCCAGAAAACATGTTCCTAGATAATTAACGTTACCTTCTTCCTTCTTTTTCTGGGACTTTGGGCAATCTCTTTTCCAATGTCCCTTTTCACCACAGAGGAAGCATTTCCCTTTGATCTTGGTTACTTTCTTGGTTTCCTTCTTGGTAGGCCCAAGTTGCTTTTTCTTCTGTTGTTTCTTGACCTTTTTACGGGTCTTAACAGTAGCAACTTTACCAACCAATTGAATCTCTTGACCTTTGTTTTTCACAAGGATCTTTTCAGCGCTTTGAACATCTTGCATCAGGCTCTGCAAGGTGTATTCCTTTTTGTTCAAGGTGTAGTCCAACTTGAACTAATCAAAGAAATCTGACAGTGAGTTAACTACCATATCAATTTTGGTCTCACCATCAATCTCAACACCATTTAGTTCAGCAATATTGAGATGTGCTATGACTTTCATCATGTGATCTTTCACAGATTATTCAGGTTTCATCCTAAGATTCATAAAAGTAGTCACTGCCTCTCTCTTAGTCGTCCTAGACCTCATAGCAAACATTTCCTCTAGAGACATCATGATATCGGCAGCGGACTCCATTCCTTCATGTTGCTGTTGCAACACGTCGGAGATAGTGGCCATAATGTAACATTTTGCCATATCATCAGAAGTCTTCCACTGCTCATACTCATCTCTTTGCATCACATTAGATTCATTATTAGGAAGGGGTGGTTTAGGAGTGGTCAGAACAAACTTATGTTTTTCACTTTGCAGCAACAACCCAATTTTCCTTTTCCATGTTACGTAGTTATCTCCAGTTAAGGTGTTATCTTTCAGGATGTTCATAAGTGATGGGGTCATGATTTCTGATTAAAACAAAAACATATATAAGTAAATAATCATGATAATAGCACTTTTAAAAATTTATCTTGAATTAAAATAAATAATTCAATCATAAAAATTCAACGGTGATCCAACACCCATAAATATTACGCCTCCTTTGAGAGTTCGCACTATTTACTAGTTAGACTAGGTCCCACCTAATTGTTAACATAACAACCAGCGTTTTTAATTTTAGCCTTGTAATTTTTATTAACAAGAACTCTTTGGAGGATATTAATAAAATTACATTAAGTGTGTTACCAAGATATCGACCCTCAATTTTCTCTCACGAAAATCCCTCCTTGGGGAGTAGATTTCGTTTAAGTCAATTGTCTAGTCTATCCTTGTAAGGAAGTATATTGTTAAATTCCATTTATGGACGCCCCTTGGGGGGATTACCAAAAATAATAAAACTCAACTAATCTTGGAGGCCATAGGCGTTCTTGCACACCTTCTCCCACTCAATTATTTAAGGCGTGTGATTAAATCCCAAAGAATGATTTTTACCAAGTTATCTAGATGCCAATTAGATACCTAAATCATTCAATGCATGTTCATACCAAAAGAGATATATGAGTGGCACTCCTATTCTAAAATGTCATGTTATCATACAACAACAAATATTGTAATATTCAAGCAAAAATTAAATAGCAACAATTTTGGCCCATCCTAGAAAAGCAAGTAAATTACAATTGTTAGGAATACAAGATCTTCAGGTGGCCATCAACCATACGCTCATCCCTCGGCCTCCTCCCATGGACGTGCACAGCCCACAACCCCACAAAGGGGCTGCCTTGCGCAGCCCATAAGGCCACACAAGGCTGCTGTGCGCAGCCCACCAAGGATTGGGCTTGCCATGCGCAGCCCAATCCAGTCCTAGGGTGCGCACGGTGCTCGTTCTCGGTTCCGGTTGCTTCGTTTTTCTTCGTGTCTTCGAATTTTCAATACCCGAATACATTACATCATATTACGAATAAACTACTGTAGCAAATGTTTTTTTAATTTTTTTTACTGCAGTAAGATTTACAAAAAAAAAATACTGCACCTGATTACAAAAAAAATACTGCACTTATTTTACATACAAAAAAAATAATAAAACCCTAGCAACTACCAAGAAGGAATTATGGCGATAATAGACCACCCTTCTTGTTAGAAATCCGAAACAAAAATTACATTGAAATTCTAGGACCAAAATCGAGCAATAACAATTCATTTTATAAAACATATATAAATCCATACATTCAACATGTAATTATATATGCGAATACCTAGAGTGCCATCTCTTTCTAAAACATGTATAATCACAATAAAAAAGAAATAGATTCACGTATATATACGTTAATTAATTAAAAGGTACAACCAATGCTCTGATACCAATTGTAGGGAAAAATCGATATAAAACGCAGCGGAAGAAACGAAAAATAGATTTCGTATGGTTTTAAAATTTTTCTCAAAGTTGAACCTTAACCTTTTAATTAATTAAACTCAAATATATACGGTTAGAGTTAAATACCTCTTGACGCGTGATCCGATTGACTTAGGTCGATTGGTAATCCGCAAAATCTTTTCCGATGCTTGTGAACAGTACCCTCGTGAACAATGATCGTGAACAGTACCCCCGCCGTGAACAGTGATAGTGAACAGTACCGCGGGATCTTCCAATCTGAACACGTACGTGAATCACCTAGAAGCGTGGTCTCCATTTTTCTTTGAATTGCAAACCTGAGAATGGATGAACAAAGTTTTCTTTTTCTTTTGTTAGTCACAAAACAATCAAAAGAAGACAAAAATTATTCCGGCCACTTTTGAGTTCTAAATCTAATGATCGAAACTCGCGTGAACCTAATTCGATGTTGTACACACAAGCTTATTGATGAACAAGCAATCAGTGTACTATCAAAGAATAATCTCTTCTCTCTTTTATGTTTAGTAGAATAAAAATTATCCTTTTCTATGAATTGAGAAGAAGAAGAAAAATTGAATCATTCAATCAACTATAGTGGCCTAATTCTATATGTGGTATTATATAGGTGGCCGAAATTTTGCTTCCTCTTCTATTTAGGATTGCTGAAATCTTCCTCTAAATGGACTAGGGTTGCCGCAAATCACATACCAAAAAGAGTTTGTGTTGCACCCTAATTTCCATCAACCTTTAGACTTCAAAACCTAATCCAACTCATAGATATTTTTATTCTTGTATTGACTTAATAAAAAGACTTCTTATTTGATTAAATAAATAAAATTAATTATTTATTTTCTTATCAAACAAGTCTTCTACTTTTAATATACTACTACCAATAGAATAACTTTAGGAAATATATTTCCTGATCAGAAAAAGATTTGTTTCTTAATTAAACAATTAATTAATAAATTAACTAATTCTTATTTAATTAAAACAGTGAAACAAAATAATATATTAGGTTAATATATACACCTTGCCGCCCCACTTATATAAATGGGCCATATATTATTTTCTTATTAGTGCAGCCCATTAATAAAATAATAGACATATTATATTCTTGATATATTAAAAACAATTCTAGATGGACCCTTAAATCAGCCCGGTAGAATATATCAAGTGATCCATGAAAATACGTGTGGATTGGGGATCTTGGCGGGCTATCTAAATTTAAGCTTCAATAGACACAACCTAATCACAATCCACAAATTATTCACTTAGGTCCAATCTATTAATTTTAACTCATTCCACTAAAGAGCTAAAATTGAACTCTTAAATAAAGATAGAATAAGGAGATGTTTCTCATTCATACCCTAGACAATCTTATAGGAGATGGTGTATCCTCGTGAATAATATCAGTAATCGCCAAGAGCTCATAGACCGCCTATAGCTCTCCAAGTTACCATATTTCCTCATATGACCACATTTCGAACTTGGATACTTTGACTTGTCCAGAAGCCATGTTTTCAATAATCATTATTGAAAACTCAACGTTGAGATTTAATATCAAATACCTCAAAACATCCATATGATGATATTATACTCTCATTTAATAAATGGAGCCACGATGTCCATATCTATAAATGAAGTCCTCTATCGATTAACAAATGTATACTACCAAACTATCGAGGATAGACTATGCTATATAATCGTACTCATTGATAGCTCAAATGATAACACTTGCAACCATAAGTCCATCATTTATCTCAGGATTTAGATAGACTCTCTGATTGTCCTCTTTAATGAAAAGACTTATATCTAGTGACGGTTCTAGATAAAGTATTTCATTGTGATCCAGTTCAATGCACCTAGTGCACTAGATTCTTTTACTCGAAAACCTTTCGATGATTTTAGACTCATCATATTCATTTGATCCCACTCAAATGCTAGTAAAAGAATTCTACAACTTTAACAATATAGAGGTGCCTAACCTTTAACTTAAGTTGTGAACGTTATTCAAGACTAACTAAAGAATTGTGTCTACCTCATACATATCCAGATGTATGAACAATTCTTCATGTCTCATAGTCTTTTGACCTTATGATTATTTACCTTGGCAATTATAATAATAAATGCAATAAGTAATTGTAAGAATCAGAATTCACTTGATTAATATGAGAAGATTGTCAATTACAATATTACACTCTTGTCATTGAGCATAATCCTAACACTAGAAGACCATCACAGTACCAACCAAGGCAAGTTAAATCCGCAGCGGAGGCTCTGACCCGGGAGCAACGAGAGGTTCCTCGCCCGGAGGCTTCAAGGAGGGAAGCCCAGGCTCGAGAGGAGGGTAGCCAGCGAATTCTCCAGGCAGATCCCACTCATAAAATAGACAGGGCTGAGGTCGCCAGTTCATCAGAGGGATCCGACAGCGAAGAATCTGAGGTCGACTCAAAGAAACCCGGGAACAAGCGACTGAGAGACCAGCTGGCAAAGCTACAACAAGAGATCCAATATATAAGAAGGGAAAGAATAATGAGGACAAGAAGGACCCGTTGAGATAGATGAACACTCCCTTCACCAAAAGGATCCGAGAAAAAGACTCACGCCAACTTCAAGTGGAACCTATGGGCAGGAAAAAATTTTCGTTCCTTTGCCAAGAGACCTCCAGAAACTTACTAGGAGGCTTATGACCGGGCTCTCGAGCAAGTCGAAATGAACAGTTCAAGGTAAAGATGGAGCATGACGATATGAGAACGGAAAAGCGCCAGAAGAAAGAAGCTCTCAGACCTGAGCCAACTCAGAAAAATCATAACAAACCTCCCAATAGATCGACATATCTCTTCCCCACTTTTCGGCTCAGGCAAGAAAGGTATTGATCGTGCCTAAATTGTTGTATATTTCGGCCCTCATTCATATTCCTTTGTCTCGTTCTTATGTGTATTTTCTATATATTTTTTGTCTAATAGGCTTGTTGGTGCTAATTGCAGGCAATAGATGTTATTCTGATGTTAGAAGCTAATTGCGGTGGTTCCGGCAGAAAATGGGCAAAAGGAAAGACAAAGGATCATAAGCAGCTCTACAGTGCGGGTCAAGTGCGGGTCGCAACCGCACTCCTTACCACAGCTGGGACCTGAATCATGAAGGAAAGATAAAGTGCGGGTCAAGTGTGGGTCATCCAACCGCACTCCACATGAACTGTTGCTCAAGACAGAGAGTTGGATTTGCACCTGATTTTAAAGTACGGGTAGAGTGCGGGTCATCCAACCGCACTCCACCCGCACTGTTGCCAATACAAGAGAAGCTGATTCGTACCTGACAGATAAAGTGCGGGTCAAGTGCGGGTCAAGACAGAGTTGGATTCATTAAAGTGTGGGTCAGCAAACTGCTCTACACCCGCACTCCACCCGCACTACACCCGCACTACACCCGCACTCTGAGCGCAACAGCTTCTGTTTTCAAGCTTAAGTGACCTATTTTTCTATCCCCTATAAATAGAATAGCAGGGGAACGAACCAAATAACTCCTATATCTCCCAACACTTGTATTTTATATTGTTTTACATAGTCTAAGTTAGAAATACATCTCCTTCTCGTCCAAACCATCTCAACTAAATCAAAGGCAACTAGGAGACTTGGATTCAAGCTTCAAGGAAGGAGATCAATCTTCAAGGGTTTTCTCATTACACTCTCTCTTAGTTTATTGGTTTGTAATAGAACATGAGTAGCTAAAATACCCCACTATGGGGTTGATGTTATTTTTTTGATGGATATTTGGGATTTGTGAATAAACTCTATGTATTATATTTATACTAACTCTATGTTTTATTCTATTGCTTGAATTGATTTCCATTATTGATTTGCTTGGATACACCCTCTTTGCATGATTAATTTGGATTACTTGAGTAGGCAATTAGGTTGTCTAATGCTCCATTGAATGGAAGGATTTCCAGAAATTCGGCTCTACAACCATGCCCTTAATCTAATCTTGAATTAGTGGCTTTCACTATACACCCTAGGTTAGCCACTTGTGAGAGAATTAGAAGCCTCCACTATACACCCTAGGTTGGCTACATTAGTGATTTTACGAGAACTAACCTTCGAGTAGAATTCGGTTGATAACCTCGAGCCTCATCCAATCTCAAACGGGTGACCTTCACTATACATCCTAGGTCGGCCACTTGTGAGGGAATTGGAAGCCATCACTATACACCCTAGGATGGCTACATTAGTAATAGGTTGAGCCATAGCTAGATAGATGAGCATTCATGGAAAAAGTCCTGATTGAGTAACTAGCCATTGTTGGTTGCTTATGAGGGATTAATCGCTAGTAGGAGGTCTTCACTATACACCCTAGGTTGACCTCTTGCTAGAGATATATACCAACACTATACACCCTAGGTTGGATACATTTGTCAATACATGCTTAATTGAGAGTTTGTTGCAATTGCCCCAATATTCACTTACGAGTCCATCAACTTCGTAGTTCCATCATCATTCATTCATCACTCCATTGTCATCCCATTTTATTTGCTTTCATAGTTTAGTTTATATTGTATTTTCATTCACCATCACTTTACTTTTATGCATGCTAGTTATATTAATCCTAATCTTATCACCGCTACCCCGATCTCAGTGGACGACACCCGTGCTTGCCGCTTTGCTTGTATTTATACTTGTGAACGCATCGCATGTGTTTTATAAATTGTTTTGACGGACGGTTTTCTGACGGCAAAAACCTTCCCATCTGGTATCCAGCAAGGCAAATCCCTCCGAGAGTTTCATCTCCCCCTAGGATTGTAGCCCCCGTAATGCGAGATGAAAAAGGGTACGATTACTACACTCCCTTAAATGCTTCCCGGGAAACAATCTACCCCGCTAAACGAGACAAGGGGTTACTCAAGAAGCCTGCACCCATGAAAGCCCCAGCCGATAAAAGGAACCGGTACAAGTACTGCGACTTCCATCAGGATATGGGCTACAACACTTCAGAGTGTTATAACCCGCGCAATCAGATCGAGGCCCTGATAAGGGGAGGATGTCTGATAGAGTTCTTGCAACAGGTCAGGGATAATATTGAGGCTGAGATGGAGGTACAAGCTAAAATCCACGAGCATGCTGAGAAGAGAAAGGGAGAACATGCTGATTTAATGCAACAAATCCAGTTGATAAATACCATCAACGGAGGGCCCACACTGGCTGGCACCTTTAATAATTCCAGAAAAAACCATGCAAGGAAGATTCCCTATGTAGGTAAAGGTCGGGGTATCTTCAAGGTCAGCTAAAGCCCGGTTGGACCCTCCCAGTCAGCACAGATTATTTTTACCGAGGCAGATGTTTTCAACACCATGCAGCGGCATGATGATCCTATGGTGATCACGGTACAAATTGCCAACTGCGTGGTCCACCGTGTGCTAGTTGACACGGGCAGCTGTGTAGATATCATCTTCAAGGACACCTTAGAAAAGCTGAATTTGAAGCAATGGTGTTACAATAGTTGCACAACCCCACTTTATGGATTCACTGGGGATTCCATCATACCAGTGGGATCAAAGATCCTCCCAGTGATCGCTGGAACCACACCTCTTCAACAAAATGTTATGTCGAACTTCTTTGTGGTCGACATCCCATCGGCCTATAACGCCATACTAGGGAGACCATTCATATCCTCCTTGAAGAGAGTCCTATCTATCTACCATAATGTCCTGAAATTCCCGGTAGGGACCTAGGTATGAGACGTACGTGGGGACCAGTAAGTAGCTAGGAAATGCTACGTAGTGTCTGCCAATCCGATAGCTTTAGCAAAACAGTTTGTACAAGTTGCATCGATCCAGGATGTGGAAGCACCCGGGATGACCCACGAAGACATGGTGCCCGCAGATCATCCAGAGAGCGAGCCCATAATGCCCGATAAGGAATAATAGAGCAAGGAATGGACCAGTGGGCAACCTGTGGATAAACAAGTGGAGATACCCATCAGAAATGACGATCCCTCCAAGGTTGTCAAAGTCTGAGCTACCCTCGAACAGGAAGTGAAAGAAGGCTTGATTGAGCTTCTCAGAGAATTCAGTGACATCTTCACTTGGAGTCATGACGAGATGCCTGGGATCCCAATATCATTGGCTACTCATCGATTAGCAGTGGATCTAACCTTCAAGCCCGTCAAATAGAAAATGCATCACTTTAAAGCCGAAAGAAATGCTGCAGTTCAGGAGGAAGTGGACAAATTGATCAGGGTAGGTTTTATTAGAGAGGTGCGCTATCCCAAATGGATCGCCAACATGGTCATGGTTACGAAGGTGAATGAGAAATGGCGTATGTGTGTCGACTACACCGACCTCAATCGGGCATGTCCAAAAGACAGCTTTCCTCTACCAAAGATCGATCAGTTGGTCTACTCCATATCTGGAAACAAGCTTCTAAGCTTCATGGATGCGTTCTTGGGGTATAACCAGATTAAAATACATCCAGCTGACCAAGATAAGACCAGCTTCATTATCGGGCAGGGCCTGTACTGCTACAAGGTGATGCTATTTGGCCTTAAGAATACAGGGGCTACATACCAGCGGCTATTTAACAAACTGTTCAGGCCCAAAATTGGAAGGACTTTGCAGGACTTTTCTAATCCTAAAGGAAAACCAGATGTGATTGAACCCCTCCAAATGTTCTTTTGGGGTAACTGCGAGGAAGTTTCTAGGCTTCATGGTTCATGAGGGAGGCATAGAGGCCAACCCAGAAAAGATCAAGGCTATCTTGGACCTAAAATCCCCTTCATAACTCGAACAGGTACAAGTTTTGACAGGGCGTGTAGCAGCACTCAACAGATTCATTTCTCATTGCACCGATAAATGCCTCCCTTTCTTCAAAGCTTTCAAGCAAGGGAGAAACATGAAATGGAACCAGGAGAGTGAGCAAGCCTTTTAAGCCTTGCAGAAGTACCTCACAGGCCCTTCATTGCTTGTTAAGCCAATTCCTAGAGAGGAACTGCAAATCTAATTAGCTGTCTTAGAAACTGCAGTAAGTGGAGCTTTGATCAAGGAATATGGAGACAGGGTTCAACGGCCCATATACTGCGTGAGCAATGCTCTAACCAAGCCAGAGAAAAATTATAGACTCCTAGAGAAGCTTGCATATGCTGTAGTGACCTCAGCAAGAAAGCTTCGTCCCTACTTCCAGGCTCACTCACTCATCACGTCATTTGGGCAATTAATGAGAAGATTTCCACCAAGACTCTGGTAACAGTAATAGAGGGAAAATTTCCCAATTAAAATAGGGAATCTGACTCCAACCCCAAACTCAATCACCGGTTTTCAAGTCAGAGGGGACTTCTGTTAATAGCCAAATTTAGCTGGGGACTAAAGGGAAATTCACCACCCTCCTAGCCCAAATACAGGCCTAAGATTATCGAACATGGAATCGCGGTTCCCGGGGTTGAGCTACGGAGCCACCTCGCAAAAGTGAGGAAAGGTCATAGAGCTTTAGAAACACCCAAGACAGAGCCCGACACGACCGGATCTAGCTCATAATACCAAGGTCAAAATTATCTCGCAATCTCCCTAGAAGCCTGCCATCCTCTCCAAACTCAGAGAGAAACCTAATAGGCTCCAAGCTCGCACTATAATATCGCTCTACCTCACTGAAGGAAGGTTTAGACCGGTTTGGACAAGTAGGGGGAAGCTCATCGAAGCCCCGCTGCCAACGAAAAGCCCCCACAGGGGCCATTTAAATCTCCAAGGGATCTGGAAAAGTCAGACCAAGCTCTTGGCACCAAGACCAGGGCATTTCGCTCTACGAAACAATAAGGGGCGAAAGCTGCCAATTTTCTCTGACCTAACCTTCTCAATCTTCCTTATATTCTCTCTGATTTTGGTCTTGAGGTCCCGCATCCTTGCAATCAAAGTCTTCCATGGCACTCTATTACCAGTATATGGGATAAGGGGCTCCTAGTAAGGTTCATCCCCTTTACATCCTCTTACTCTTTTTTGCTTGACCCAACCTTCGATCTATTTTTTTTCCTTCCTGTCTTCCTCTTTCTGCTTATGGAATCCCTTTCTGTCTCCAAGGTGATCCAAGTTGACATGTTGATGTCTGATTGGGTAGGTTCAAATTCTTTTCCTTTGTTTCATTCTTGGGTGTTTTATATGTATTTATGGCTCTTTTGTTGATATTGCATGCATTATGTGAAAAATCAAGATGCGAGATAAAAAGGAGACAAGTGGTGCAAAAATGGTGTATTGAAGGCCATAGTGCATGGGTAGCATTCCCGTGCACTACCCGTGCACTGGAAGATGAATTTTGAGAAGACCCTAGTGCATAGGTAACATACCCGTGCACCACCCCTGCAATTACCCGTACACCGAAGGATGAAAATTAGGAAGAGCTCAATGCACGGGTACTGCACGGGTACCTAACCCGTGCACAACCCGTGCACTTTGTCTAACAAGGGAGTAGATCAGGCAGGAGGACCAGACTGCACGGGTACAACAAAGGTCCCCAAGCACAATGAGAGGTGGCAAGATAGAAATAGATTGAAGCACGGGAATGGAAATTGAGTTGTCTAGGATGTCAAAAGAGATGCAATCAATAAAGGATCTAATGAAGAGTATGTACAAGTCTGGAGCTCAAGTGAATCAAGTTATCAACAATACTATGATTAGAGAAGGTCAAATGGATCTTGAGGAGGCTCAAATGTTAGGAGGCTTCCAATGGCAAACGAACGATCCTTACTCCAACACTTACAATCCTAGTTGGAGAAATGACCCAAATTTCCCTTGGAACAACAACATCTCCAACTAGAACCAAGGATTTAAGAACCAGGGGTACAGTAGATACAACAATCAAGGTGGCTTCAGTACAAACAACCAGTGCGTAAACACCGAAAATCATCCTTAGACAAATGTCAACAATGAGTCAGGATCATATCAAACAAGGGTCAAGTCACATGAAGACATGAAGAAGGAATTGGTACAGAGTCATCAGAAATCCACCCAAGACTTCAACAACACTCAGTGTGCAACTCATCAAAAATTACAGATTTACATTAACTCAAATGATCAAAGGAACCAAGGCATAGATTGTAGGGAAAAATCGATATAAAACACAGCGGAAGAAACGAAAAATAGATTTCGTATGGTTTTAAAATTTTTCTCAAAGTTGAACCTTAACCTTTTAATTAACTAACTCAAATATATACGGTTAGAGTTAAATACCTCTTGACGCGTGATCCGATTGACTTACGTCGATTGGTAATCCGCAAAATCTTTTCCGATGCCCGTGAACAGTACCCTCGTGAACAGTACCCCCAGCCGTGAACAGTGATCGTGAACAGTACCCCCCGCGTGAACAGTACCCGCGTGAACAGTGATCGTAAACAGTACCCGCGTGAACAGTGATCGTGACCAGTACCCGCGTGAACAATGATAGTGAACATTACCTCTGTGAACAGTGATCGTGAACAGTACCGCGAGATCTTCCAATCCGAACACGTACGTGAATCACCTAGGAGTGTGGTCTCCCTTTTTCTTTGAATTACAAACCTGAGAATGGATGAACAAAGTTTTCTTTTTCTTTTGTTAGTCACAAAACAATCAAAAGAAGACAAAAATTATTCCGGTCACTTTTGAGTTCTCAATCTAATGATGGAAACTCGCGTGAACCTAATTCGATGTTGTACACACAAGCTTATTGATGAACACACAATCAGTGTACTATCAAAGAATAATCTCTTCTCTCTTTTATGTTTAGTAGAATAAAATTATCCTTTTCTATGAATTGAGAAGAAGAAGAAAAATTGAATCATTCAATCAACTATGGTGGCCGAATTCTATATGTGGAATTATATAGGTGGCCGAAATTTTGCTTCCTCTTCTATTTAGGATTGCCGAAATCTTCCTCTAAATGGACTAGGGTTGCCGCAAATCACATACCAAAAAGAGTTTGTGTTGCACCCTAATTTCCATCAACCTTTAGACTTCAAAACCTAATCCAACTCATAGATATTTTTATTCTTTTATTGACTAAATAAAAAGACTTCTTATTTGATTAAATAAATAAAATTAATTATTTATTTTCTTATCAAACAAGTCTTTTACTTTTAATATACTACTACCAATAGTATAACTTTAGGAAATATATTTCCTGATCAGAAAAAGATTTGTTTCTTAATTAAACAATTAATTAATAAATTAACTAATTCTTATTTAATTAAAACAATGAAACAAAATAATATATTAGGTTAATATATACACCTTGCTGCCCCACTTATATAAATAAGCCATATATTATTTTCATATTTCATTTAATCCATTGGACTTTAAATAAAAGCCCACATGTGAACCAGACTCATTCTTACTAAAAGAAACAAGCCCACATGTCTCCTTTTAATATATTAATATAATAGTGCATCCCATTAATTAAATAATAGACATATTATATTCTTGATATATTAAAAACAATTCTAGATGGATCCTTAAATCGGCCCGGTAGAATATATCAAGTGATCCATGCAAATACGTGTGGATTGGGGATCTTGGCGGGCTATCTAAATTTAAGCTTCAATAGAACCAACCTAATCACAATCAACAAATGATTCACTTAGGTCCAATCTATTAATTTTAACTCATTCCACTAAAGAGCTAAAATTGAACTCTTAAATAAAGATAGAATAAGGAGATGTTTCTCATTCATACCCTAGACAATCTTATAGGAGATGGTGTATCCTCGTGAATAATATCAGTAATCGCCAAGAGCTCATAGACCGCCTATAGCTCTCCAAGTTACCATATTTCCTCATATAACCACATTTCGAACTTGGATACTTTGACTTGTCCAGAAGCCATGTTTTCAATAATCATTATTGAAAACTCAACGTTGAGATTTAATATCCAATACCTCAAAACATCCATATGATGATATTATACTCTCATTTAATAAATGGAGCCACGATGTCCATATCTATAAATGAAGTCCTCTATCGATTAACAAATGTATACCACCAAACTATCGAGGATAGACTATGCTATATAATCGTACTCATTGATAGCTCTAATGATAACACTTGCAACCATAAGTCCATCATTTATCTCAGGATTAAGATAGACTCTCCGATTGTCCTCTTTAATGAAAAGACTTATATCTAATGACGGTTCTAGATAAAGTATTTCATTGTGATCCAGTTCAATTCACCTAGTGCACTAGATTCTTTTACTCGAAAACCTTTCGAAGATTTTAGACTCATCATATTCATTTGATCCCACTCAAATGCTAGTAAAAGAATTCTACAACTTTAACAAGATAGAGGTGCCAAACCTTTAACTTAAGTTGTGAACGTTATTCAAGACTAACTAAAGAATTGTGTCTACCTTATACATATCCGGATGTATGAACAATTCTTCATGTCTCATAGTGTTTTGACCTTATGATTATTTACGTTGACAATTATAATAATAAATGCTATAAGTAATTGTAAGAATCAGAATTCACTTTATTAATATGAGAAGATTGTCAATTACAAAATTACACTCTTGCCATTGAGCATAATCCTAACAATCTCCCACTTGCTCTATAGCAAGTGTGTCATATCTCTCATTCCCATGTTCTCTAGATGTCCATCAAAGCTCTTCTGAGGTAGAGCCTTTGTGAAAGGATCCGCTAGATTTTCTGCTGACGCGATTTTGGTGATCGTCACGTCTCCCCTATGAACAATTTCCCTCAAAAGGTGATACTTCCTTTCAATGTGTTTACCTCTCTTATGACTTCTTGGTTCTTTCGAATTAGCCACTGCACCACTGTTGTCACAATGTATAGTGATCTGCTTATTCACACTAGGAACCACTTCTAAGTCAGTCAAGAATTGGCGGAGCCAAACAGCCTCTTTGGCAGCTTCGCATGCAGCAACATACTCAGCTTCCATGGTGGAATCAGCAATACAAGATTGCTTGATACTCCTCCATATGACTGCTCCTCCTCTAATGGTAAACACAGATCCTGATGTGGATTTTCTGGAGCCAGAATCTGACTGGAAATCAGAATCTGTATACCCAACGGGAATTAAATCCCCTCCAGAGTATACAAGCATATAATCTCTAGTTCTCTTGAGATACTTGAAAATATGCTTGACTGCCGTCCAATGATCAAGACCAGGTTTCTATTGAAACCTGCTAACTATGCCAACAGCAAAACAAATATCTGGTCTAGTACAGAGCATTGCATACATGAGACTTCCAACTGCCGAGGCATATGGAACTCTACTCATGAATTGCTCTTCATGCATATTCTTAGGCGCTTGTCCCTTAGAAAGTTTGATTCCATGTCTAAAAGGTAACATACCTTTCTTGGAATCTTGCGTGATGAATCTAGACAAGATTTTATCAATGTATGAAGCTTGGGATAATGCAATCGTTCTATTCTTTCTATCCCTTATTACTTGGATACTAAGAATATAACTTGCTTCTCCTAAGTCCTTCATATCAATTTGTTTTGCTAACCATTCTTTTACTGATGTCAATACACCTACATCATTTCCAATGAGTAGTATATCATCAACATAAAGAATGAGGAAAACCAACTTGTCGCCTTTGATCCTCTTGTATACACAAGGTTCGTCAGGGTTTTGAATAAATCCAAAACCCTTTCCAGCTTGATCGAACCTTATGTTCCAGGATCTGGATGCTTGCTTTAGTCCATATATGGAGTTTTGCAACTTGCATACTCTTTCTTCTTGGCCTTTTTCAATGAATCCCTCTGGTTGCATCATGCAGATGCTCTCGTCAAGACTTCCATTAAAGAAAGCTGTCTTGACATCCATTTACCAAATCTCTAGGTCTAGAGATGCTGCAATGGATAAGAGTATCCTAATGGATTTAAGCATGGCCATAGGTGAGAAGGTTTCCTCGTAATCAATACCTTCTTTCTGTGTATAACCTTTAGCTATTAGTCTAGCTTTAAAGGTTTCCACTTTACCATCCATACCTCTTTTCCTCTTGTATACCCACTTGCACCCAATGGGTTTTATCCCTTTAGGCAAGTCTATAAGGGACCAGACTTTGTTATTGAACATCGATTCAATCTCGGATTGCATTGCCTTTTGCCAATGACGACAATCAACATCCTCCATAGCTTCCTTGTACGTGTAGGGATCATCGTCGTCCGGGAGATTCTCAACAGATTCTCCTAGACCGATATATCTTTCGTGTTGTGTTCTAACCCTCCCACTACGACGAGGAATGGTAGGTTGTTGATCTTGTGTTGGAGTGGAACTTACAATTGGGCTGGGTTGTGAAACCTATTGTGGAATTGTATCTCCTGACATCTCATTCAGGACAATTCTACTTTTGGGCACAAAATTATTCATATAGTCCTTTTCTAGAAATGAAGCATTTGTTGAAACAAATACTTTTAGATCAGAAGGACTATAGAAATAATATCATTTAGTTCCTTTTGGATACCCCACAAATATACATGTTTCCGAACGGGACCCCATCTTTTCTGTCTTTCCTTTCAACACATGTGCAGGACAACCAAATATCCTCATGTGTTGTAAACTAGGTGATCGCCCAGTCCACAATTCATGTGGGGTTTTAGGGACAGATTTAGATGGTACATCGTTTAGAATATATATTGCTGTTTGTAGAGCATATCCCCAAAAAGAAATAGGAAGTGTTGAATAACTCAACATTGATCTAACCATCTCTAAAAGAGTCCTATTTCTCCTTTCTGCTACCCCATTTGTTGAGGTGTACCTGGTGCAGAAAGCTGAGAAACTATCTCATTATCAATAAGATATTGCTGAAACTCTCCAGATAGATATTCTCCACCACGATCAGATCTCAAGATTTTTATATGTTTCTCAAGCTGATTTTCTACTTTAGCTTTGAATGCTATGAACATATCAAATGCATCCGACTTATGTCTCATGAGAGACACGTAACCAAATCTTGAGTAATCATCTGTGAAGGTGATGAAGTACTCATATCCACCTCTAGCTTGAATGCTTATAGGACCACATACATCAGTGTGTACTAGTCCTAAACATTCAGTGGCTCTTGCACCTTTGGTATTGAACGGCCTTTTGGTCATTTTACCTTCCAAACAAGATTCATAAGTTGGTAGATCATCAACCTTTAAGTCACTTAAAGGTCCGTCACATACCAATCTTTTAATCCTATTAAGGTTAATGTGACCTAGGCGTAAATGCCAAAGATAGGTTTCATCTTTTGATAATTTTACTCTTTTATGATTAGGTTCCATTATTTCTGTGTCTAACGAGTGAGAGATATTTCTATGCAAAAAGAATAAACCGTTTTCCAATGTACCTTTGCAAACAACTTTGTCATTCTTACTAATAATAAAAGTTTTATTAAAAGTAACCGAACATTCAAACTTATTTAAACAAGAAACTGAAATTAAATTCCTCTTGAATTGAGGTACATAATAAACGTCTATTAAATCTAAATGCCTACTAGAATCTAAAATAACTCTAATATCTCCCACTGCACTTGCAGACACTAACGTTCCGTTGCCCAAGCGTAAATTGACTTCATCTTCATTCAACCTTCTCTTTTCCTGAAACCCCTGCAAGGAATAACAAACATGATTAGTGGCTCCAGAGTCTATGATCCAAGAATCAGTAGAATCTGCCAGAAAACATGTTTCTAGATAATTAACATTACCTTCTTCCTTCTTTTTCTGGGACTTTGGGCAATCTCTTTTCCGATGTCCCTTTTCACCACAAAGGAAGCATTTCCTTTTGATCTTGGTTACTTTCTTGGTTTCCTTCTTGGTAGGGCCAAGTTGCTTTTTCTTCTGTTGTTTCTTGACCTTCTAACGGGTCTTAACAGTAGCAACTTTACCAACCAAATGAATCTCTTGACCTTTGTTTTTCACAAGGATCTTTTCAGCGCTTTGAACATTCTGCATCAGGCCCTACAAGGTGTATTCCTTTTTGTTCAAGGTGTAGTCCAACTTGAACTGATCAAAGGAATCTAACAGTGAGTTAACTACCATATCAATTTTGGTCTCACCATCAATCTCAGCACCATTTAGTTCAGCAATATTGAGATGTGCTATGACTTTCATCATGTGATCTTTCACAGATTGTCCAGGTTTCATCCTAAGATTCATAAAAGCAGTCACTGCCTCTCTCTTAGTCGTCCTAGACCTCATAGCAAACATTTCATCTAGAGACATCATTATATCAGCAGCAGACTCCATTCCTTCATGTTGCTGTTGCAACACGTCGGATATAGTGGCCATAATGTAACATTTTGCCATATCATCAGAAGTCTTCCACTGCTTATATTCATCTCTTTGCATCACATTAGATTCATTATTAGGAAGGGGTGGTTTAGGAGTGGTCAGAACAAACTTATGTTTTTCACTTTGCAGCAACAACCAAATTTTCCTTTTCCATGTTACGTAGTTATCTCCAGTTAAGGTGTTATCTTTCAGGATGTTCATAAGTGATGGGGTCATGATTTCTGATTAAAACAAATACATATATAAGTAAATAACAATGATAATAGAACTTTTAAAAATTTATCTTGAATTAAAATAAATAATTCAATCATAAAAATTCAACGGTGATCCAACACCCATAAATATTACGCCTCCTTTGGGAGTTCGCACTATTTACTAGTTAGACTAGGTCCCACCTAATTGTTAACATAACAACCAGCGTTTTTAATTTTAACCTTGTAATTTTTATTAACAAGAACTCTTGGGTGGATATTAATAAAATTACATTGAGTGTGTTACCAAGATATCGACCCTCAATTTTCTCTCATGAAAATCCCTCATTGGGGAGTAGATTTCGTTTAAGTCAATTGTCTAGTCTATCCTTGTAAGGAAGTATATTGTTAAATTCCATTTATGGACGCCCCTTGGGGGGATTGCCAAAAATAATAAAACTCAATTAATCTTGGAGGCCATAGGCGTTCTTGCACACCTTCTCCCACTCAATTATTTAAGACGTGTGATTAAATCCCAAAGAATTATTTTTACCAAGTTATCTAGATGCCAATTAGATACCTAAATCATTCCATGCATGTTCATACCAAAAGAGATATATGAGTGGCACTCCTATTCTAAAATGTCATGTTATCATACAACAACAAATATTGTAATATTTAAGCAAAAATTAAATAGCAACAATTTTGGCCCATCCTAGAAAAGCAAGTAAATTACAATTGTTAGGAATACAAGATCTTCAGGTGGCCATCAACCATACGCTCATCCCTCGGCCTCCTCCCATGGACGTGCATAGCCCACAACACCACAAAGGGGCTGTCTTGCGTAGCCCATAAGGCCACACAAGGCTGCCGTGCGCAGCCCACCAAGGATTGGGCTTGCCATATATGCGCAGCCCAATCCAGTCCTAGGGTGTGCTCGTTCTCGGTTCCGGTTACTTCGTTTTTCTTCGTGTCTTCGAATTTTCAATACCCGAATACATTACATCATATTACGAATAAATTACTGCAGCAAAAAATATATATTTTTTATTTTACTGCAGTAAGATTTACAAAAACAATACTGCACCTGATTACAAAAAAAATACTGCACTTATTTTACATACAAAAAAAAAATAAAACCCTAGCAACTACCAAGAAGGAATTATGGCGATAATAGACAACCCTTGTTGTTACAAATCCGAAACAAAAATTACATTGAAATTCTAGGACCAAAATCGAGCAATAACAATTCACTTTATAAAACATACATAAATCCATACATTCAACATGTAATTATATATGCGAATACCTAGAGTGCCATCTCTTTCTAAAACATGTATAATCACAATAAAAAAGAAATAGATTAACGTATATATACGTTAATTAATTAAAAGGTACAACCAAGGCTCTGATACCAATTGTAGGGAAAAATCGATATAAAACGCTGCGGAAGAAACGAAAAATAGATTTCGTATGGTTTTAAAATTTTTCTCAAAGTTGAACCTTAACCTTTTAATTAATTAAACTCAAATATATACGGTTAGAGTTAAATACCTCTTGACTCATGATCCGATTGACTTACGTCGATTGGTAATCCGCAAAATCTTTTCCGATGCTCGTGAACAGTACCCTCGTGAACAATGATCGTGAACAGTACCCCCCCCCCCCCCCCCCCCCCCCGTGAACAGTCATCATGAATAAAATTTGCGTGAACCTAATTCGATGTTGTACACACAAGCTTATTGATGAACAAGCAATCAGTGTACTATCAAAGAATAATCTCTTCTCTCTTTTATGTTTAGTAGAATAAAAATTATCCTTTTCTATGAATTGAGAAGAAGAAGAAAAATTGAATCATCCAATCAACTATGGTGGCCGAATTCTATATGTGGAATTATATAGGTGGCCGAAATTTTGCTTCCTCTTTTATTTAGGATTGCCGAAATCTTCCTCTAAATGGACTAGGGTTGCCGCAAATCACATACCAAAAAGAGTTTGTGTTGCACCCTAATTTCCATCAACCTTTAGACTTCAAAACCTAATTCAACTCATATATATTTTTATTCTTTTATTGACTAAATAAAAAAGACTTCTTATTTAATTAAATAAATAAAATTAATTATTTATTTTCTTATCAAACAAGTCTTTTACTTTTAATATACTACTACCAATAGTATAACTTTAGGAAATATATTTCCTGATCAGAAAAAGATTTGTTTCTTAATTAAACAATTAATTAATAAATTAACTAATTCTTATTTAATTAAAACAATGAAACAAAATAATATATTAGGTTAATATATACACCTTGCCGCCACACTTATATAAATGGGCCATATATTATTTTCTTATTTCATTTAATCCATTGGACTTTAAATAAAAGCCCACATGTGAACCAGACCCATTCTTACTAAAAGAAACAAGCCCACATGTCTCCTTTTAATATATTAATGTAATAGTGCGGCCCATTAATTAAATAATAGACATATTATATTCTTGATATATTAAAAACAATTCTAGATGGACCCTTAAATCTGCCCGGTAGAATATATCAAGTGATCCATGCAAATACGTGTGGATTGGGGATCTTGGCGGGCTATCTTAATTTAAGCTTCAATAGACACAACCTAATCACAATCAACAAATGATTCACTTAGGTCCAATCTATTAATTTTAACTCATTCCACTAAAGAGCTAAAATTGAACTCTTAAATAAAGATAGTAAAAGGAGATGTTTCTCATTCATACCCTAGACAATCTTATAGGAGATGGTGTATCCTCGTGAATAATATCAGTAATCGCCAAGAGCTCATAGACCGCCTATAGCTCTCCAAGTTACCATATTTCCTTATATGACCACATTTCGAACTTGGATACTTTGACTTGTCCAGAAGCCATGTTTTCAATAATCATTATTGAAAACTCAACGTTGAGATTTAATATCCAATACCTCAAAACATCCATATGATGATATTATACTCTCATTTAATAAATGGAGCCACGATGTCCATATCTATAAATGAAGTCCTCTATCGATTAACAAATGTATACCACCAAACTATCGAGGATAGACTATGCTATATAATCGTACTCATTGATAGCTCTAATGATAACACTTGCAACCATAAGTCCATCATTTATCTCAGGATTAAGATAGACTCTTCGATTGTCCTCTTTAATGAAAAGACTTATATCTGGTTACGGTTCTAGATAAAGTATTTCATTGTGATCCAATTCAATGCACCTAGTGCACTAGATTCTTTTACTCGAAAACCTTTCGATGATTTTAGACTCATCATATTCATTTGATCCCACTCAAATGCTAGTAAAAGAATTCTACAACTTTAACAAGATAGAGGTGCCCAACGTTTAACTTAAGTTGTGAACGTTATTTAAGACTAACTAAAGAATTGTGTCTACCTCATACATATTCGGATGTATGAACAATTCTTGATGTCTTATAGTCTTTTGACCTTATGATTATTTACCTTGACAATTATAATAATAAATGCTATAAGTAATTGTAAGAATCAGAATTCACTTTATTAATATGAGAAGATTGTCAATTATAATATTACACTCTTGCTATTGAGCATAATCCTAACATAGATGCATCTCTTAGAAGGGTAGAGACTCAATTGGCCCAAATTGCAGAGTCTCTATTAAAGCAGTAAAAATGAAAATTTGTGAGTGGGAATGAACATGCCAAGGTTTTCGAAGTAGAGTGAAGTAAGAGTGAGAAGTTAGGTAAAGAATGAGTTGCACTAGAATCATGGAAGTTGAGTGAGGAAGCTAAGAATTGGAAATAGGTGAATCAGAGATAATTCAAGGAGATGATGAGAAGTTGGTAAGAGAGATCATTTCATCAAAGCTAGAAGACCCTGGGAGCTTTATCACCTTGGTTAGCATTAGGGATTCAGGAATCATGGAAGTAATGTTCGATATGGGAGCTAGCATCAACATGATGCCCCTGCAAGTATGCACGTAATTAAAGATTCAATCAATTAAGCCTACCTTAATTACCCTAAGAATGGCTGACAATTCACCACGGACTCTAGCTGGTATAGTAGAAGATATTCAATTGGATGTTCATGGGCTTAAGGTACCAGTGGATTATTGAACACATGAATACATTGGTGTTACTCCTCACTTCACTCAGTTTCTCTTCCACAATTGGCTATGGCGATCTCGTACTAGTCTATAAGTGGCTATTTCTCTGTAGGTGGTGGCGAATAAACTCTGTAGGGGTCTTTTCTTTTTTAGGTCTCAATCCCCACTTGGAATGAATTATGTCACATTTATATCTTCTTATTCTTGTTGCCTACTCTGTTAATCAATTCGCAATCATACACTGACTACGTATTGATGGAGTTGAATGATTTCTCATTAAATGGTGTTGATTTAGGCTGTAAGTATGGAATTTGTTCCCTCTAATTTTTGTAGCATTTAAACTTTCATTTGGTTGACCATTTGGTTTCATTTATGGAGCTTTAAATGGCGAATGGGTTAACCCTTTTCTTCCACGTTACTTGGAGTAAAATTCTGACTCCATACTCTGGTGGCACGGTACCCTGATATACCGGTTTGCTCTTGTTAGTGTGGCACTTGTTCTGGTAGGCCGGTAACTTTATGGCATCATTCTTCTTGCTTAGTGGGCAGGATACCTATCACGGTTGGATCCTAGGTTGACATTGCAGTACTTTGGCACCAGGTAAATGTCGCGGTACCTAGATACCAGGTGGGAGGTACCGCAGTGTCGGCCTGCTTGATACCTAGTAAAACGTGTGATGTGGTACCGACTTCTTTCCGGTTCACGGTATCAAGAGTCCCCGATATCTGGGTACCGATCCTGATTTAGGTTCTACCAGGCTTTAGGCAGATGGAAAATTATTCTTTGGTCCTTCGTGAAAAATGGCTATTAACATAAGTCCCTCCTGACTTAAACACAGGTACCTAGTTGGGGTTGGAGTCAAGATCTGTAATGCTTGAAGAATTTTCTTAACTGTTACCTAGAAAGAAATATTCTCTTTGCACGCTGTCATTAACGTTCCTTCCACGTGTCAAAACAAGAATGACCCATTTCAAACGATAGATTTAGAGGCACGCGTTTCTCGAAACCGACTCTCCCACATCTCCGATTACTCCGCCCGTTAATTACCTTACCAATTACCGTTACATTTTTTCCTTATAAATACCTCGACCCATCTCAACCTTCTTAACAATTCATTCAAGTTGTTTTTTTTCCTCTATTCTCAGGAAATCCCTAAATTCTCGCAAACCCTAGCTTCCTTTTCTTTCAATCTTCAACTTCCTCAGACCTCAAACTTCAAAATCAGCTACCATATCTTCCTCTGATAGTTTGGAGCAAATCGTCAATGATGATTCCTTAAACCTTAGCCACCAGAAGAGGACCCGTAAAGTGAACGATGATGGAGAAGATGCTTCTACAACCCAACATCGCCAGTAGAACCAAAAAGTTATGATTGGTTCGGGTTTCGCTAATGTCCCTAATGCCCTGGTCCATGTGGATGGGGAATCGAGCGAGGAATTTAGCAGTACCAAGGGAAGATGGAGACCTGGCTGGAGACACGGTGACCTCGACTGGAAGGGTGCTCACCATTCCTAGTGACTTTCGATGTATCCCCGACTCTATTTGCACAACTGAGACAATAAAGTGGTTGATGAGGTATTTCATGATCTCCGATAACATCACTCTCACCATACCGTACCAGAGGTACAACATGTATTCCCCTTCAGCCGGCCAGTTTACAATCCACACGGCGGCCTTCAAGTGTGGGGACAGGCTACCTCTCCACCATACTCTCTGCTGGGCATTTCATGCTTCACAGCTCACCCCCCTACAACTGACACCAGGGTTCAAGAGGCACCTGGTAGGATTCCTAGTGTTTTGGAGGGAGCAGTGCGAGATAGACAAACTCACCAGGGAACTAGGGATGGATGAGCTAAGGTACCTCTTCCGGATTGCTGCCAACTCCCTTGGTCAAAAGGGCCAGTTTGCTCGGCCAAGAATCCCTTAAAATTTGTGGTACTAGGTGCCAGAAAAAAAGATACCTCATGGAAAGAAGAATGGGTCGTTGTAGGAGCTGACTGGGGGAGCTCAATCCACATCGGAGAATCTGAGTTTAAGGTTCGTACTCGGTTCAATGGCAGGACCGGGTGGGAGGAAGGTAGCATCTCCGCTGAGTTGGTAATTTTGATGAAGAATATCATGGCTCGGTCTTACCTCAACATGAAATATCCTACCTCGGATGTCTTTGAGTCAAGGAGGGTAAACATCTCCCTCCGCATCTCCAATGCTTTACCAGGTAGCTCGATTTCTTATTTCCGCTCTTTGGGATTTGCTATGAATTGCAGGTACTAACTCCTTTAGCTTGACAGTTTCTGCAGTGCTGTTACCGGCTCCAGAGGTATCCATCTTATCTGAGGACCGGTCTTTTCCTCAACAAGCTTCTCCTTCCAAGCTGCCACCTCACCCCAAATTCACTGTATGGGCCAGTACCTGGAAAGGATCTGATAGAATAAGATGGATAGATGTACAAGCCCAATATTCAACTAACTACTCCATCAACCCCTTACAGGGGATTTAGCTACTCATTACAACTAGGAAACTAAGAGAAAGGAAAGAGAAAGAACCCTTGGAGAACATCTCCTTCCTTGAAGTGGCTCTAATCTCCTAACTTCCTTGAAGTTGAGTAGAGAATGTAAGGATGAGAGAGAGAGAGATTCTAGGTCTAAAATGTGTTCAACCTCTGTAAAACGGAGTCAAAGTCTCTATAAAACCTTTCTATACTTTTCTATTTATACAAGATTCAAAAATAGGTCACTTAAGCTTGGAAAATCAAACTAGCGCGCGAGGAGTGCGGATGGAGTGCGGGTGAATTACCCGCACTGTACCCGCACTGTATGGGCTGTCTTTATCTTCAATTCTCGGATCTGGGCACTAGTGCAGGTGGAGTGCGGTTGAATTACCCGCACTTGACCTGCACTTGGAATCGCACTATGATCGCACTTGAATAGCACTTCCCTGTCAGGTGCAAAATCTACCTTCTGTCTTGAGCAACAATACGGGTATAGTGCGGTTGGATGACCTGCATAGTGCCGGCACTCTAATGTCAGGTACAATTCTGCCTTTCTGTTCTTGGTGGAAGTGCGGGTAAAGTGCCGTTGGATGACCCACACAGTACCCGCACTCCAACGTCAGGTGCATCTTCAACTTCTCTGGTTTGGAATGAGTGCGGGTAGAGTGCGGTTGGATGACCCACACAGTACCCGCAATTTATCGTCAGGTGCAACATCAGCTTCTCTGGTTTGGCATTAGTACGGGTAGAGTGCGGTTGGATGACCCGCACAGTACCCGCACTTGATCGTCAGGTGCAACATCAGCTTCTCTGGTTTGGCATTAGTGCGGGTTAAGTGCGGTTGGATTACCCGCACTGCACCCGCACTTTATCTCTTCACTTGCATCCTGTCCCGGCTATGAACATGAGTGCGGCTGGAGTACGGTCGGAGTGCGGTTGCGACCTGCACTTGACCCGTACTTGACCCACACTTTAGAGCTGTTTGTACTCCTTTGCCTTTGCTTCCGCCCCTTTTCTGCCGGAATCACAGCAATATGCTTCCAAACCTACCTTTGCATCATTTCCTACAAATACGCACAAAACAACCCATCATAGATACAAAAATGCATGAAAACAGAACATAAGGTAAGGATCTGAGGGCCTAAATATACTACATATTTGGCCCGATCAACGCTGTCATTAACGTTCCTTCCACGTGTCAAAACAAGAATGGCCTATTTCAAACGATAGATTTAGAGGCACGCGTTTCTCGAAACCGTCTCTCCCACGTCTCAGATTACTCCACCTGTTAATTACCTTACCCATTACCGTTACATTTTTTCCTTATAAATACCCCGACCCATCTCAACCTTCTTCACAATTCATTCAAGTTGTTTTTTTTCCTCTATTCTCAGGAAATCCCTAAATTCTCGCAAACCCTAGCTTCATTTTCTTTCAATCTTCAACTTCCTCAGACCTCAAACTTCAAAATCAACTACCATGTCTTCCTCTGATAGTTTGGAGCAAATCATCAATGATGATTCTTTAAACCTTACCCACCTGAAGAGGACCCGTAAAGCGGACGATGATTAAGAAGATGCTCCTACCACCCAACGTCGCCAGTAGAACCAAAAAGTTATGATTGGTTCGGGTTTTGCTAATGTCCCTAATGCCCTGGTCCATGTGGATGGGGAATCGAGCGAGGATTTTAGCAGTACCAGGGGAAGATGGAGACCTGGCTAGAGACACGGTGACCTCGACTAGAAGGGTACTCACCATTCCTAGTGACTTTCGATGTATCCCCGACTCTATTTGCACAACTGAGACAATAAAGTGGTTGATGAGGTATTTCATGATCTCCGATAACATCACTCTCACCATACCGTACCAGAGGTACAACATGTATTCCCCTTCAGCCGGCCAGTTTACAATCCACACGGCGGCCTTCAAGTGTGGGGACAGGCTACCTCTCCACCATACTCTCTGCTGGGCATTTCATGCTTCACAGCTCACCCCCCTACAACTGACACCAGGGTTCAAGAGGCACCTGGTAGGATTCCTAGTGTTTTGGAGGGAGCAGTGCGAGATAGACAAACTCACCAGGGAACTAGGGATGGATGAGCTAAGGTACCTCTTCCGGATTGCTGCCAACTCCCTTGGTCAAAAGGGCCAGTTTGCTCGGCCAAGAATCCCTTAAAATTTGTGGTACTAGGTGCCAGAAAAAAAGATACCTCATGGAAAGAAGAATGGGTCGTTGTAGGAGCTGACTGGGGGAGCTCAATCCACATCGGAGAATCTGAGTTTAAGGTTCGTACTCGGTTCAATGGCAGGACCGGGTGGGAGGAAGGTAGCATCTCCGCTGAGTTGGAAATTTTTATGAAGAATATCATGGCTCGGTCTTACCTCAACATGAAATATCCTACCTCGGATGCCTTTGAGTCAAGGAGGGTAAACATCTCCCTCCGCATCTCTAATGCTTTACCAGGTAGCTCGATTTCTTATTTCCGCTCTTTGGGATTTGCTATGAATTGCAGGTACTAACTCCTTTCCCTTGGCAGTTTCTGCAGTGCTGCTACCGGCTCCGGAGGTATCCATCCTATCTGAGGACCGGTCTTTTCCTCAACAAGCTTCTCCTTCCAAGCTGCCACCTCACCCCAAATTCACTGTATGGGCCAGTACCTAGAAAGGATCTGCCAGAACTACGGCGGTCCAAGTTTCAGTTCCAGGAAGATCACCTCCACCTCCTCCTCTTTTGGCTAGGTCCAACTTGGGGGAGATGGAAGCCAGGCTTGCCAAAATCAGGGGATCTCCAGGCCAGGTGCGGAGCCAAGTTGCTGCTGCAGTTCCTACACCGCCAATCCCCTATCCCCCTCCTGTCTTGGTCACCAAGCAATCTACAAGGGTTGAGAGGGGTCCTGATTTTGCCACTGCTGCCTAGGTTGCTCGTGAAAGGCCTCGATCGTTGTTGAGGGATAACGGCCAGGACGAGTGAAATTCCCTTAAATCACCTATAGTGTCAAATATATCTAGGTGTTGAATAGGTAGTCTCAAAATTCTTGCAATTTCTTTTTCTTTTAAAGATAGACAATTTCACAGGGAAGCTTTAACATGTATATTGATTCAACAAGACAATATGGATACGATTAAAAAATACATGAATCAATCCAAATTCAAAGTAAGTTAAGCTAATAAAAACAAAAAACAACACAAATGATTTTTTAGGTGGTAAAACCTCAAAAGAGGAAACATCCACGGGTTGATGATCGTGCCTAAATTGTTGTATATTTCTGCCCTCATTCCTATTCCTTTGTCTCGTTCTTGTGTGTATTTTCTATATATTTTATGTCTAATAGGCTCGTTTGTGCTAATTGCAGGCAATAGATGTAATTCTGGTGTTAGAAGCTAATTGCGGTGGTTCCGGCAGAAAAGAGGCAAAAGGAAAGACAAAGGATCATATGCAGCTCTACAGTGCGGGTCAAGTGCGGGTCGCAACCGCACTCCAACCGCACTCCTCCCTGTAGGGAAAAATTAACTAAAACCGCAGCAGAAGGCGAAAAGTAGATTTTCGTATAGTTTAAAATTTTTCTAAAGATTTGAACCTTAACCCTTTAATTAATTAAACACAAATATACAGTTAGAGTTAAATAGCTCTTGTCGCGTGATCCGATTGACTTACGTCGATGGTAATCCGCAAGATCTTCAATCCTAGCACGAACGTGGATCACCTAGGAGCGTGGTCTCCCTTTTTTCTTTGAATTGCTTACCTGAGAATGGATGTATGGAACTTCTGATCCTGATCTTCAATCCCAAAACACCAAGAGCCTAGAAAAATAGTTCCGGTCACTTTTGAATTCACAATCGATATGATTGGAACTCGTGTAACCCTAAATCGAAAGTGTGCACAAAACCTTTTGATGTTAAAGGCTTGCAAGTGCACTATCGAATGAGAACTTATTTTTCTTTTTCTCTCTTGGCCGAAATTCTATGTGTATTGAGTAAGATTTTTATTTTTCAAAACAAACAAAAATCTCTCTCACTCAAGCTTTTTAGTGGCCGAAATTTGTCACCTTATATTTATAAGGTGACCGAAATTTCTCCTTTTCAAAATAGGGTTGGCCGAATTCTTTGTGTAGGAAATCTAAGGTTGGCCAATTTCGTTACTCGAAAAGGAATTGTGCTTTTCCCTAATTCCTATCAATTTAAGAATCCTAACCCTTATAGGACTAGGGTGGCCGAATTCTTTGTGTGGTATGGAGTGTATGTGGACTTAATCCTTACCACATTAGGACTCTTATCACTTAAAAGAATTCTAACCCTAATCCAACACATAGTATTTTATTTACTGATCAGGAAAAGATTTTGATTTAAACTATTAATTAATTAAATAATTAATTAATTTCCATTTAATTAAAATAATAAAATAAAATAATATCTTGGGCTATTTTATTAGCCTTGCCGCCAACACCATATATATATGGGCCTAATATTATTTTTCTTATTTTATTTAATCCATTAGACTTTAAATAAAAGCCCACATGTGAACCAGACTTATTCTTACTAAAAGAAACAAGCCCACATGTCTCCTTTTAATATATTAATATAATAGAGCAGCCCATTAAATAAATAATAGACATATTATATTCTTAATATATTAAATGCAATTCTAGATGGACCCATAAATTGGTCCGGTAGAATATATCAAGTGATCAATGCAAGTACGTGTGGATTGTGGATCTTGGCGGGCTATCTAAATTTAAGCTTCAATAGACATAACCTAATCACAATCAACAAATGATTCACTTAGGTCCGATCTATTAATTTTAACTAATTCCACTAAAGAGCTAAAATTGAACTCTTAAATAAAGATAGAATATGGAGATATTTCTCATTCATACCCTAGACAATCTGATAGGAGATGGTGTATCCTCGTGAATAATATCAGTAATCGCCAAGAGCTCATAGACCGCCTATAGCTCTCTAAGTTACCATATTTCCTCATATGACCACATTTTGAACTTGGATATTTTGACTTGTCCAGAAGCCATGTCTTCAATAATTATTATTGAAAACTCAACGTTGAGATTTAATATCCAATACCTCAAAACATCCATATGATGATATTATACTCTCATTTAATAAATGGAGCCATGTTGTCCATATCTATAAATGAAGTCCTCTATCGATTAACAAATGAATACCACCAAACTATCGAGGATAGACTATGCTATATAATCGTACTCATTGATAGCTCAAATGATAACACTTGCAACCATAAGTCCATCATTTATCTCAGGATTAAGATCGACTCTCCGATTGTCCTAATAATGAAAAGACTTATATCTAGTGGCGGTTCTAGATAAAGTATTTCACTGTGATCCAGTTCAATGCACCCAGTGCACTAGATTCTTTTACTCGAAAACCTTTCGATGATTTTAGACTCATCATAACTCATTTGATCCCACTCAAATCCTAGTAAAAGAATTCTACAACTTTATCAAGATAGAGGTGCCCAACCTTTAACTTAAGTTGTGAAAGTTATTCAAGACTAACTAAAGAATTGTGTCTACCTCACACATATCCGGATGTATGAACAATTCATCATATCTCATAGTCTTTTGACCTTATGATTATTTACCTTGACAATTATAATAATAAATGCTATAAGTATTTGTAAGAATCAGAAAACACTTTATTAATATGAAAAGATTGTCAATTACAATATTACACTCTTGCTATTGAGTATAATCCTAACAAAAGAAAGGTGGCAGTAATTTAATAAAACTCTGACTTGTTAAAGTCGTTTCAAGCGTATCAGGACTGCCTGTTTTGAGTTCTGATAACTCTTAATGAAATCTGTTTCCTTATTAGAGTGTGCTTCTTGCAACCTTATTTGAGGAGGATTCTTCTTTACGTTTTTGAGTCGTAATGATATTATCAACATGCTATACATCTGAACGTATCTAGACATTGTCCAAGTGTCGCTTAGCCGACCATCTTTCAAAGTCGATCAGATCTCTTTCACCCCCGACCAGGTATCTACACCTGTTCGCTTTCTTGCTAACCCGATCATCTAAGTAACGTTGATCAGTATTGTGGGGTTCTTTTCTGATCATTTTAGGTTGGTTCAATGCAGTTGACATTTGTTAACACGATGTTTACGCTGACGTGTTATCTCTTCAAATTATACCAATAACAATACCCCATTACACATTCGAACCGAGCATTGACTTAATGACAACGATTCACTTGGTGAGATATGTTTAACTCGGGAGCCTTTTGTCGTGTAGCTCATAAATGCTATTTACTGCTGGACAACTGGCCTTTAATTTCAGCCACAAACGTTTGATTTGCCCAGTTGATTTGATGCGAATGACGTAACTGATGGCGGCGATTTAAATTTCAAACGGCGCGTGATCTTCGGGATTCTCCTACCAACCACCACTCTCGTATGACGTCATCCCCGCCTATATATATTTTCAAATCCCTTCATTTTTCCCTCTCACGCAATCTTTTCTTTCAAACTACGCAACTCTTCATCTTCTAGGTTTCCTTTCTGCTTCAAAGATTTTTTCAGAGTCTTTCGTTCTCCGCCAGGTCTTCATCTTGCTCACTTCAACCATTAGTTATGGATTCTGCTACCCGCCATCGTTTTGTTGAATTGTTGATTCATTATACTAAAATAGGCGATAAGGAAAATATTGCTAGAATTGAATCCATTTTAGGAGGATTTTTCCAAAATTTCTCTCAACCAACTCAACCTACACCCTTTAACGTTGATTACTCAGGGGCTCTCCCCGAATTTCAACCTTCTTCTTTTGAATCATACATTGCTAACCCTACTGTTTCTTCTCCAAACATATACCTAGATATGTTGAAGACAACCAGATCCGGTTTGGGAGGTAGATCAAACTCTAGGGATTCCTCTGCAATCGACTTGAAGATCCCTTCCCAACTTTTTAAAAAGGAATATGGTCCCAAGAGGCGACATGCTTTCCTTTTCAAGTTCTCGGCTTAGCATCCATGTGCCTTTGATTCAGAAGTAAATGTGGTAGATGGACCTGAGTTGATAAAGTATAGTGAAAGGTTCTATCTCCCCAGATTGGCTGAACTTTTCTTGAATGGCCAACATGCAATCTGGAACCCCCCCCCCCCCCCCCCTCTCGAGGTGCAGTGACCATCTGTGGGACAATGCTTACATCTGGGGTCACTTCACCCCTTCAGCCTTTTATTGATTGATTCCTGGCTGAGGCCGGGATTGCTCCTGTTCACCTTTCACCAAATTCATATTGAGTCAGCATGAGCTTATGGCACTTATGGAAGCAAATTGGTCCCAAATACCGCCCAACCCCACAAGAGATTCAGAATTTCTACACTTTGGGTCTGTTGAACAATGGGGATACCTTCTATCTTCAATCCAGCTCAATCAACCATTGGATTCCCGAAGGGTACAACCAACGACCCACACTTCCATCCAGCAAAGGTCACAAGGATTTTATTTCGGGCTTCCCTTCCTCCAACAAATATTGGAAGAACTGCTGGTTCTTCGTTTAGGGTGAATGGGGTGAAACCGTGGTTACAGATCCTCAGTAAGAGTTAAATAGGAATAATGTTCCAAGGCACTTCTATAGTCCTGAATTATTGACAAAACCCCTGCAATATTAACAGATGATCAAGCAAATAACGTTGTCAAAGCTGCTCAGAGAACGTGGGAAGCCAGGGACCAGCGTGTGTTGTTCGCCGAGAAGGCCCTTCAACCCCTGCAAATGCCATAAGTTCATTTACCTTCAAGTATTTACCTCTTCTAAATTAAATTTCATTCATTTCTGATGTCCTTTCAAGGGTTAGTGTATGAGATAGATATCGTCGTGGGGGAACAAGCCTAGAGATAAAAAATCTCGACAAAGTTAGTCGTGCAGAAGCTGTATCCTAGCCAACTCAAGGGATTGCACCTCCCCAACAAACCAAGGTTGAACATACTTATGAGCCTGACCCCAACACATCTTCAGCTGTTCCTGATCGAGAGAAAGAGAAAAGATCATATGATTGGGGCTAACAAAAAAGATCACCTAGGGGCTCAAAAAGGAGATATGTCAAAGAAACTGTTGGTCGTCATACAACTGTTACAGGGTCTTCCACTCATGATGTTGCTCATGGAAAGAAGAAGACCGAGCGAGCAATAGATCTAGGAGCTCATCAGACTGGAGTCAAACCTGTCATTATTAATGAGGATGATGATTCATGATACGTTAACTAACCTGATCCGTAGGTAGCATCCCTCTAAAAAGGGAAATGATCATTCTCTAGCTTCGTCCGATATTGTGCAATCTGATCAACCCATAACGGATGATCAGATTATTGCCAAGGCTATTAGGCAAGCTGCCTATCAACAAGCTCAGCCCTAGTCTCTGGCCGAGCCGGTTTCTTTCCAAATTGTCTATCTAGCTGGTCAGGATTCTACCGGTTCTTCGACACAGCGAGCTGGCAAGGGCCCAATGCAATTCTCTATAAAACGGTAGATAGTCTTCACTGACTCAGATTCTGACGATGGTTAAGCTAGTCCTAATAAGGTATCAATCAACCCGTCCATTTTTGAGGATAACTTATCTGATTATGAGACAGATCATGTTGATAAAGTCTCTTTACGGCTGAATCGTCCCTCTAGGCCTTTATCTAATGATGTCTTGGCTCCCATCGTAAGCGGTGCAGAGGCAGGCCCATTAAGAGCCACTAATCAGAAACAAATTCAGGACCAAACTGCTGTCATACCCCTAGTGGTTGCTCCCGAAACCATTCCGGTTCCGCATTCAGTCTCGATTGACCAATTGCCTCATGATCCGGGGATGACAATACTCCCTACTGTGGGCGGCATTTGTGGCTCGGAGGAAACGTTACCCGACCCCATCGATATGCTGAAATCCATATCTACAGGATAGGGCTTTGTTGGTAAGGGGTTCTGGACTGACTTCCAAAATGCTACTGATGCGGAAAGAGTCCGTGCTATTTATAATAACGGCCTTTATGTATGCATTTTTCATCCTCTTGCTCATTCTTTACACTTTAAGTTTATATATATAAACTTAACCTGTTTTCTTTCTCTTTTTCAAGGCTGTAGAAGAGATGACTAGGGCCATGATGGCTCAGAAGAAATAGGCTGCTGAAATCTCTCAGTTGAAGAAGGGGGCTTGAGAAGAGAAAGAAAGCTATCAGTTCGGCCTCAGCAAGTGAATCAAAGTTGAAAGCTTCTTTCGGAGAGAAACTGAAGCAGCGCGACACAACTGAGGCAGCTTTTAGGAAGTCTGTTGCTGCTGAAGAAACTAAAGCTGACAATACCACTACCATCATGATAGAACTTGCTGTAAAAAGTACCCAGCTTGAAGCAAATCTAGTCAGAGCTGAACAACGGAGTGCTGAGCTGGAACAAAAGTTACTTCTGGCTGAACAAGCTGCAGCTAATCAGGAATCAGAAGCTCGGGCTGCCAAAGAAGTTTTGGCCTCCTCCCAACAATCTATGCTTAAAGCCCAGCAGGGGTCTAAGGAGGCCAAACTTCGTTACGAAAGGCTGGTCCAAGATCTGAAGCAACATAGGGTCAGCATGGAGGTGCTCTCCTAGGAGGCCAAACTATCCCTTGAAGTTCAAAGTGTTGATCGCTACAAGAGGTCCCCAGCATTGAGGCAGTTATGCTGAGGGAGTTGGAACAGGGTCTGGCCACTGCTCGAATGTTCTTCGGGGGTAAGAAGAGGTCAACCAAGGAGGCTGACCGTAAGTGGGACTGAACAATCAAGAAGCACAAGGCCGAGTCCCTTAAGGAGATAAAAAGTCAAAGGATTAGGTGGAGGTCTTACTGCAGATATGTTGGAAATGATCCTCACCAGATGCATCTAGAGCTCCCATCTAGATCTTCTTTAGTTACTGTTAACAGTCATTTTTGGTAGGGGTTCAAAGAAGAATTTTCCATCGGGCAGGTACCTGGTAGGACCTAGATCGGGACCGATACCTAGATACCGGGGATGCTGAACACCATGAACCGGAAAGAAGTTAGTACCACGTCTCATAGTCTACCAGGTACCAAGCAAGGCTATACCATGATACCTCCTACCTGGTTCCTAGGTACCACGATACCTCCTACCTGATACATAGATATAGCGATATCTACCCGGTACCCAAGTACCGCGATATCAGTCTAGGATCTAACCATAATGTGTATCCTACCTGCCAAGTAAGAAGAATGGAACCACGAAGAGGTACCTGCATGCTAGAACAAGCGCCATGCCAGCGAGCACTCCGGTACACCAGTGTACCATACCATCGGGATACAGAGTCCGAATTCTCCTTCAAGCAACGTAAAAGAGAAAGTTGACCTCTCTGGTAAATTAATGGAGATAATCAACACCATTAATGAGGGAATCAGTCAACTCCATTAATGGCCATTCACAACGCCATTAATGAGGGAGTCAACTTCATTAATGAAGATAATCAGACTCCATTAATGAGAAGATATTCAACTCCATTAATGAAGGAAGCAGTCAACTCCATTAATGACCATTCACAATGCCATTAATGAAGGAAGCAGTCAACTTCATTAATGAAGATAATCAGACTCCATTAATGAGAAGATATTCAACTCTATCAATGAGAAGATATTCAACTCCATTAATGAGAAGATTATTTTCAACTCATTAATGTTGATAAACCAATGGAGTGGGCAACAAGGATGAACAGATATAAATATAACAAGTGACTCTCCAAGATAAGGGTCGATTCCGTAATATTTCCCCAGTCGGACAGTTCTCTCCAATAAGAGGGTTCGAAAACACTTCTCCAGTCCAACATTCTCTCAAACATCTCCATATATCCAAGGTGTCTGCGATCCTAGATTTCGCCCACTTCTTCACCAGAAATACAGTTCGACATCTCCTACCATTGTATCGACTATTGTACATGTCAATTTTCTCCATGAATGTACCGGTACAAAATGGTACCCCTCTAACTGTGACCTACTAGGACTAAGTTTGTATTAATGTAAGCTCTCCGGAGCACCTCTCGGGATATATAAATATAAAGAAGGGTCTTTCTCCCTTCCAATGGATACTGCCTAGGGGTTTTTCAGCATGTGATCAATCGTGATGCTTTTTCCCCCTAGGTCAGTCCACCACTACTAAAAGAGTTGCCATTCTCCCATCTATCTCCTTTTTATGAATGCATGTATGAGTGCTAGGCACCGACCATGCTGGTCCTAGCTCTCATGTAACTCTCCGGACTTATTATCTTGGTCGGGGGAATTATGGAGGGCACCTAGACAGGTAATCCGGTACCAGGATCAGATACCAGGACCGGGTACCAGCCTACTGCACTAGATGGGTGGGATGATTGTTCTCCTACCTATCCTACCTCTCTCATGGTACCTACCTCGGATTAGAGGGTTGATCATTCAGATATCTCTCTTTCACCTTACCAGAACCACGGTACGAAGTACCTACCCACCCGCTGCGACCTCCGGAGTAGCGGGTCGAGGTTGTTAATTGAGATTTCGCTCCCTGGGTGATTTTTCCGTTACCAGTTACTTTTCATGCAGTTGGGGAAAACGGTGCACTGACCAAGGGCGTTGATGCTGGCCCTTTGCTTGAGCCTGATTACTCTCCTTTTATGATTGAAGGTCCTGAAGATGACATATGTTGGCTAGATTTTGGGGACTTGGCCAAGGGCTATGAAGAAGAAATTAATCCCCCTAATACCTCCGGACCCAGTGGCACTTCAAGCACTCCAAGAGTCTGATCGTTCTTTTGTCTTTATACAATTTCTGTTACACCTCATACCTTGTAAATTCTTCTTGTAACACTATACAGATAATTAATTCATCTTCTTAATGATACAAATCTTTAATTTACTTGTGTGATCTTTTATTTTAATTAAATAGATTGTTGCTTCTGATTTAATCAGTTATCTTATTAACTAATTGTAACTAATATGTTTGATTAACTTTTCAGCTGAATGAATTCAATTGACTACTAACCTACCCAATTCTCTTAGTTAACTGAGAGATCTTGGCTAAACTAACTACCAATTATCTTTGATTCGTTCAGTTTATCCTTGAAAATACAACTCTAAACAGCTCAACTGTTTTGTAAAAAACTTAGAGGGGGGGGGGGGGGGTGAATGGGTTGTTAATAGACTATTACCAACTTTTTCGATTAGTCAATATTAACAAAAATAACCCAACACAAACAAATACAATCAATGTAATTAAAGTGCGGAAAACAATAAATAAGACATTGAATGATTTAGATGAGAAACCCTCCAACTGGACAAAACTCACTGGCTATCCTTCTAGCCACATACAGTCACCGAAATCCACTATATGAATAAAAGATTATACCCTCAAGTGATACTCGGACTCTCACTCTCGACAATCTCAGGCTATAGACACTACCACTTACCACTCTTGGTTCAGTCCGTAGTGATATCCCTTGATCCACGACTCTTGGCGTGATAAACTCCTACTATACCCACATGTCTTTTACAGTGGCACTTGACCAATGCTTGCCAACCCACCTTTTGTTGCAGGACTTAATTGCTTATGCAACTTCACCTAGAAGCCACAAGACTCTGACTCTATGAAGAGTAAAGGTCTAAGTGAATATATGACAATATGCTCAAATGAAATAATGTGTAAGACCACACGCTAAATGCTTAAGTAGATATTATCATGCAAATCAAAAACCTAATTATCAAACAATGCCTACATGCCCATACATGAGGTCTCAATTAGATTTGTAGAGAATTCTAACAACCTAATTGTCAATTAAATCCACATGAACATTCAATAAAGCTTGACTAGATAAATAAACATTAATCTATCAACCTAATCAGCAACCAATCACACAAGAATGTTCAAGGGTTAGCTATTTAGGGAATAATCAACCTAATCGTGCAAGCTATCACAAACAAACCCAATTATGTTATCAAGACTCATAAATATATGCAATAAAGAGAGTCTAGGTATTTAATCAAACAATAAATACCTAATCTAGAGTAAGAACAACAATAAATGAGCTTTAATGTAGTTGTAACTTACCTAGTCATGAAACCAAGAACATCCATGAAAGATTGATGCATGAAGGATGTCATGGATGCATGGGTTTTGGGTTTAGAGAGTTAAAAAAGCTATCTTGGTGCTTTCTCTCACTAGGGGAGCTCTTTCTCTTACTAGGATATGAATTTGTGAGCTTTAGGTCTGATTGGGGGAAGAAGATGATGTATTTATATGATCCTAGTGAAGCCACGTCGTTTTGGATAAGGAAAGATTGATTTCCAGCGACAAAAAACGACCTTATGGTGACCTGGAGGTCAGGTCGCTTCAAGGTCGCTATTCTCTCAGGTAAAAAACGTGACAGCACAACAGCTCCAGTTTCGAGCGACCCAAAATATGACCAAACGACATCGAAACCTTTCGTTTAGTATACAGTTGGAAAGGTATGGAAGTCTAATTTATACTAATTAACAAAACAAGATTTGGATGTCTATAGAAATATTTATGGTCGAAAGAGTGACCAAATGTTAGAATTGGTCAATAACAAAAATCCCCAAATTCATGGTATAAGACCATGTATCCAAAAACCAATCCAAGAGAGCACAAATGGAGCCTCTCTATGGTCACAAGTCGTGCTAAGACTCAAGCACACCAATGTGCAAGCGCGGACACAACACAAGCACACCATCATGTGAGTGAGGATGTTTCCGAACACACAAGGAAAACGTAAAACAAAACAACCACACGTAAAGACAAACAAAAACGTGCTCGTGTAAGTTGTGTGACGAATGCACACATATACATAATAAAGAACACAAATTCAAGATGAACAAAGCATGCATGAAGTGTGTGTGTGTGTGTGTGTGTGTGTGTGTGTGTGCACCTAAACTCTTTAAGAGACAAAGTCAAGTGAGTATACCTTTTGCTCTTGAAGTCATGGAGATGCTTGGAAGCTTGCTGACAAGGACCTAAGCTACCCATTACACAATAATCCCCAATGTGGTGTGGTTTGTCATGAAATAAGCCAATCAAAAAATTGAGGTCCTTACAATATCCCCATTTGGCTATTTCATGACAAAACAACTACTCACAAATAATTCCTCACAAAAACAAAAGAAATCTAGCTATTGACAATGAAGGTCAATTCTACGTTACAAAATGAGATACCTAATATTTATAGTCTTCAAGGTCTTCAATCTCTTCGTAGATTATCATACCTACAAATAATAGCAAGAAAGCACTTTCCAAGAACAAGTGCAAGTGAGGTGAACAAATATAAAAAAACAATTGCACTCAATAAAGCAATATAAAGAAATGCATATGCAATGCTCCCCCTTAACGGTTACTCTCTCTCATGATATCTCCCCTAAAGCATAACCAATGCTCCCCCTATATTTCTCAAGACTTCTCCCCCTTTTTGTCATGAGATAGGAAAAGGAGATCCCCCTATCAAGTTGCTTTAGCAAAGAGAGCTATTAGCACAATTATGATGCATAATCATATACACAAATTTCATGCAACTTAAGGAATTGAGAGAGAATCAATGAGTTTTATTTAAAAAAAGTGTGAAATTTGTTGCTTTGCATGCAAGACATATAACATTCAAGTTCAAGCAATGGTATTTAGCAAAGCAAACATCGAAAGGGTTTCCAAAAGAATTCAAACCAATTTGTACCCTTTTGTCATAAGCAAACAAGATATAGTTTTTGTTAACAGGGTTTTTTGGTAGGGGTCCAAAGAAGAATTTTCCACCAAGTAACCACTTGGTAGGGACCATTCCAGGTACCCAGCAGGATCGATACCGCTACCTTGGCAGAATCGATACCTAGTAGAGCCAGAACCTCGACTGTCTGTCTACCTAGATGAGGCATCAGAAATATGAACCAGGAAGAGCAGGTACATCTACCCCGACACCTGGTGAAGCTAGTACCGCGATACCATGCACCCAGTACCTCACATTTACCCAGTGCCTCCTACCTGGCATCTAGGTACCGCGACATGTATCCAGTTTCTAGGATACCTCAACATCTACCTGGTCCCGGAATACCTTGATATCTGCATGGTACCCAGCACCTTGACATCAACCTGGAATCCACCATTGACAGGTATCTTACTTACCGAGCAGGAAGAATGTAGCCACGAAGCCACTAGCATGCTAGAACAAGCGCCACGCCAGCGAGAAGGGACTGGTACACTAGAGTACCTCGTCTGAAGGGAAGAAGCATGCAACACCATCTGACCTCATTAATGGCCACTCACAACTCTATTAATGAGGGAATCAGTCAACTCCATTAATGGCCATTCACAACACCATTAATGAGAGAATCAATCAACTCTATTAATGGCCATTCATAACACCATTAATGAGAGAATTAGTCAACTCTATTAATGGAGATAATCAACCCCATTAATGAGAAGATCAGTCAACTCTTTAATGGCCATTCCCAACGCCATAAATGAGAGAATATTCAACTCCATTAATGCCAGGTCAACGTTCCTTTGATTGCGAATTAATTAGTGGAGTGGGCAACAAGAATCAGAACATATAAATATGACCAAATTCTCTCCAAGAAGGGGGTTCGAACAATAAACACAGTTCACCAGCTCTGGTTCTGACTTCGCCACCAGCTCTATCGAATCTTTCCATCTCAAGGGTTCAGATATTTTCTCCGGTCGATTCCCCAATATTTCTCCAGTCGGACATTTCTCCAACATTGGGTTCAATAGCTATGAAACATATTTCTCCGGTCGACATTCTCTTTAACATTCTCCAACAGCTTTCTAGCATCTCCATATTTCCAAGACGTCTCCGATCCCAGATTCGACCAACTTCTCCACCAGAAATACATTCACCATTATCTGCAGAGAGTTCTCACCATTATGGTATAGAAAAACACTTACTTATGGCCTATAGGACGAGTTCGCCATCACCTGGAGTGTAAAAGGGACCCTGCCTGAATTCCCTCTACATCACCATTGTATTGACTACTATATATGTCAATTTTCACCATGAATGTACTGGTACCAAGTGGTACTCCTCCAACTGTGACCTATCAGGACTCAGTTTGTACTAATGTAAGCTCTCCGGAGCACCTCTCGAGATATATAAATAAAGAAGGGTTTTTCTCCCTTCCTATGGATACTGCCTGGGGGTTTTTCAGCATGTGATCAATCGTGATGCTTTTTCCCTCTAGGTCAGTCTACCTCTACTAGAAGAATTGTTGTTCTCCCGTCTATCTCCTTTATTATGCATGTATGTGAGCTAGGCACCGACCCTGCAGGTCCTAGCTCCTATGTACCCCTCCTTGCAAGTTATATAGGTTGGGGAATTATGAAGGGCACCCAGAGAGGTGACCAGCTACCAGGATCAGATACCATGACCGGGTACCAGCCTACTGCATCAGATGGACGGGATGATTATTCTCCTACTTATGACACCTATCTCGCTTTCACCTTACTAGAACCACACGACGAAGTACCTACCCCCCGCTGCGACCTCCGGGGTAGCGGGTTGAGGGTGTTAACTGAAATTTCACTTCTCGAGTGGATTTTTCTGTTAACACTTTTTGGCGCCATCTGTGGGAATCTCACCGACATGGCTTCCTTATCTTTACATGCACTATTGACAAATATGGTAAGTGGGACTCCTGGGAGAACCGGTCTACTATGTTGCCCTATGCAATAAGCCTGCTCATATACTTGCGGAGCTCCTCTATAGCAGATCCGCTCCGGTGCATCTAGAGCTCCTATGTAGCAGAGCTGCACGTCTCTTGTTACCTTACAGAGAGTATGCTTCGCTTTTAGCAGATCTCCTTAGCAGCAGATCCGCTACGATCTCCTATGCAGCATATCCGCTATGATCTCCTCTATAACAGATCCGCTCCTGTACACCTAGAGGTCCTATGCTACAGCGCTGCACCTGTCTGGCTTCATTGTGGTAGAGATGCATCTATATGACTTCACCATATCAGATCCACTAGAATCTCCTATCCAGAAGATTAGTCAGATTTGTAACTGTTCATGCGGATCCCTTCATGCCACCAGATCCACTCTTCGAAAGATCCTAGGTAGCAGGTCAACACATGTACTGGAGAAGCCAACTCAACTATATGATCGTATAAGCAGCACGATCAGTAGAAGGCCTAGTGGCTCCTCAATTCATGTACCGGCTAGTCAACGCCCAAGTGAGCCACTATATCCCGATTCATTCCACCATGGTCCAGTGCTACATTTCAGTTGCTGGGAACTTCTAGGATCCCAAGCATGCCTCTGGATCAGTATCATGCAGATGGCTCCTTACTTCCTATACCGGGCCCTTCAACGCCCTAGTGAGTCACCTATGTCCCGATCCGTTCGGGTAGAGCTCAAAGGCTTCTCACTTTGCTGAGGCCTTCTATATACCTAAGCAAGCCTCTGGAGCAGCAGCCTAGCTGCATGGCCTAGTGGCTCATCACTTCTTTTATCGGGCTAGTCAATGTCCAAGTGAGTCACTGTGTCCCGATTCATTCCAGAATGGTCCAGAGCCACATTTCAGTTGCTGGGGACTTCTAGGATCCCACGCATGCCTCTGAACCAGTATTATGTAGGTGGCTCCCTACTTCCTATACCGGGCCCTTCAATGCCCCAGTGAGCCACCTATTTCTCGATCCATTCAGGTAGAGCTCAGAGGCTTCTCACTTTGCTGATGTCTTCTATATTCCCTGGAAAGCTTTTGGAGCAGCATCCCCGCTGCATGGCCCAGTGGCTACTCACTACTAGTACCGAGCAGTTCAACGCCCTAGTGAGCCACTTATGTCCCGATCCGTTCGGGTAAAGCTCAGAGGCTTCCCACATTGCTGAGGCCTCATACATGCCAAAGCAAGCCTCTGGAGTAGCAGCCGAGCTGTAGAGCCTAGTAGCTCCTCACTTCTTCTATCGGGCTAGTCAACGCCCAATTGAGCCACTGTGTCCCGATTAATTTCAGGATAGTCTAGAGCCATATCTCAGTTGCTGGGGACTTCTAGGATCCCAAGAATGCATCTGGACCATTATCACACCCGTAGCTTCCTACCACATGTACCGGGCCACACAACGCCCTATTAAGGCAACGAAGTCCCGATCTGTTCAAGGAGAGCCCAGAGGCTTCCCACATTGATGAGGCCTCCTATTTGCCTTAGTAAGCCTCTGGAGCAGCACCTAGCTGCATGGCCCAGTGGCTCCTCACTTATTCTATAGGGCTAGTCAACGCCCAAGTGAGCCACTGTGTCCCGATTCATTCCAGGATGGTCCAGAGCTACATTTTAGTTGCTGGGGACTTATAGGATCCCACGCATGCCTCTGGACCAGTATCATGCAGGTGGCTCCCTACTTCCTATACCGGGCCCTGTAATGCCCCAGTGAGCCACCTATGTCTCGATCCATTCGGGTAGAGCTCAGAGGCTTCTCACTTTGCTGAGGCCTTCTACATACCTTGGCAAGCCTCTGAAGTAGCAGCCCCGCTGCATGGCTCAGTGGTTCATCACTCCTGGTACCAGACGGTTCAACGCCCTAGTGAGCAACCTATGTCCCGATCCGTTCGGGTAGAGCTCACAGGCTTCCCACATTGCTGAGGCCTCCTATATGCCTTAGCAAGCCTCTGGAGAAGCAGCCTAGCTGCATGGCCCAGTGGCTCCTCACTTCTTCTATCGGGCTAGTCAACGCCCAAGTGAGCCACTGTGTCCCGATTCATTTCAGAATGGTCCAGAGCTATATTACAGTTGCTGGGTACTACTAGGATCCCACGCATGCCTCTGGACTAGTATCATGCAGGTGGCTCCCTACCTCTTGTACATGGCCCTTCAATACCCTAGTTAGCCACCTATATCCCGATCCACTCGAGCAGAGCTCAAAGGCTTCCCACATTGCTAAGGCCTCCAACATGCCTGAGCAAGCCTCTGGAGCAGTAGCCTAGCTGCATGGCCTAGTGGCTCATCACTTCTTCTATCGGGCTAGTCAATGCCCAAGTGAGCCACTGTGTCCCGATTCATTCCAGGATGGTCTAGAGCCACATTTTAATTTCTGGGGACTTCTAGGATCCCACGCAGGCCTCTGGACCAGTATTATGCGGGTGGCTCCCTATTTCCTATATCAGGGTCTTCAATGCCCTAGTGAGCCACCTATGTCCCGATCCGTTCGGGTAGAGCTCAAAGGCTTCTCACTTTGCTGAGGCCTTCTATATACCTTAGCAAGCCTCTGGAGTAGCAGCCCTGCTGCATGGCCCAGTGGCTTCTCACTCCTGGTACCGGGCCGTTAAACGGCCTAGTGAGCCACCTATGTCCCGATCCGTTCGGGTAAAGCTCAGAGGCTTCCCATATTGCTAAGGCCTCCTATATGCCTTAGCAAGCCTCTGGAGCAGCAGTCTAGCTGCATGGCCCAATGGCTCCTCACTTCTTCTACCGGGCTAGTCAACGCCTAATTGAGCCACTGTGTCTCGATTCATTCTAGAATGGTCCAGAGCCATATTTCAGTTGCTGGGAACTTCTAGGATCCCACGCATGCCTCTGGACCAGTATTATGTACGTGGCTCCTTGCTTTCTATACCAGGCCACTCAACGCCCTAGCAAGCCACCGATGTCCCGATCCGTTCGGGGAGAGCTTAAAGGCTTCCCACCTTGCCGAGGCCTCCTACATGCCTTAGCAAGCCTCTGGAGCAGCAGCACTCCTGCTAGATCAGAAGTTCCTCATTTATCGTATTGGGCCTTTCACAGCGCCCATGTGAGCTACCTAGATCACAGCTGCAAGAATAGCGGTTCCTGATATTTTATACTGGGCTACCCAGCGCCTCCAGCAAGCTACCGAGGTCCAGGTTAGTTCAAGCAAAGTCTTGAACACCATTATTATTGTTAAAGATGCTCAACTACTCTAAGCAGGCTTCTTATTAAGTTGCATCACTTGGGGACTATAAGCTTACCATTCTCCCTAGTACTCCTGTGGGAAGGGTAGTGACCTCAACATGATAAAAGTTCTCATAATGACCGGTCCATGATAAAAGCTCCTTTGCGGAAGGTCGCTCTATTACTTATACCCGGAACGCGGACCACCTCAGAAGGTCTTACCAATAAAGCCTGTGGGGTGAACATTGACCAGTATTGCCTTGAATATGATCGCCTTGGTAGTTCTCTTATGATCACCTTGGTAGTTCTCCTATTATCGCCTTGGTAGTTCTCATATGATCACCTTTCGCCTATGATCGAAATCAGGATAGCCATATGACATTCCTGATACCTTGGCTGGGCACGACCCCCGCCAAGAAAGATCTAGTGCTGAAATGGCCTTAGTTGCCTACCAGGACCATCACTTAAAGACCAGGATTCCTTGCACCGGAATGCCTGATGCCCTGGACTGGATTAATCCCTCCAGGAGGATCGCCTTAAAGACCAGGATAGCAAGATAGATATCCTGATACCCTGTTAAAATACACTAAGAGTGATAAAACTAACCTAGAGGGGGGGGGGGGGGTTAATAGGTTTTAGTTAAATTAAATGCCATCTTTTTGATTAATCAAAATTAAACAACACAGCCAATAATCTCTATCACAATCAATCATTGCCATAATAAAAGTGCGGAATAAACAAAAAGACACAATGATATGATTTACGTGAGAAACCCTCCAACTGGGTAAAAACTCACCGGCCTAATTGCCAATCGAACCCTCAAATCCACTATTTGCGTAAACGATTACAACCTAGGTTGACCACATCACACCTAATCGGTTACTAATCCGTTTTTGCTACCCGCAGGCCTTTAATAGTGATTTTAGGCTCTTGCTTGTATACTACACAAGGCGAATACAAGACTTAACTCTTAAATGAAGAGATATGAAACCTAAAGTGAATATGATGATATTCTAAATGCACAAAATGCAAGGTCAACACATTTAATGCTTATCTAGTCATGTATGAATGTTTCAAACAATCCTAGATATCATGTTGCTGTTAGGATTATGCTCAATAGCAAGAGCGTAATATTGTAATTGACAATCTTTTCATATTAATAAAGTGTTTTCTGATTCTTACAAATACTTATAGCATTTATTTTTATAATTGTCAAGGTAAATAATCATAAGGTCAAAAGACTATGAGATATGAAGAATTGTTTATACATCCGGATATGTGTGAGGTAGACACAATTCTTTAGTTAGTCTTGAATAACGTTCACAACTTAAGTTAAAGGTTGGGCACCTCTATCTTGATAAAGTTGTAGAATTATTTTACTAGCATTTGAGTGGGATCAAATGAGTTATGATGAGTCTAAAATCATCGAAAGGTTTTCGAGTAAAAGAATCTAGTGCACTGGGTGCATTGAACTGGATCACAATGAAATACTTTATCTAGAACCGTCACTAGATATAAGTCTTTTCATTATTAGGACAATCGGAGAGTCGATCTTAATCCTGAGATAAATGATGGACTTATGGTTGCAAGTGTTATCATTTGAGCTATCAATGAGTACGATTATATAGCATAGTCTATCATCGATAGTTTGGTGGTATTCATTTGTTAATCGATAGAGGACTTCATTTATAGATATGGACATCGTGGCTCCATTTATTAAATGAGAGTATAATATCATCATATGGATGTTTTGAGGTATTGGATATTAAATCTCAACGTTGAGTTTTCAATAATGATTATTGAAGACATGGCTTCTGGACAAGTCAAAATATCCAAGTTCAAAATGTGGTCATATGAGGAAATATGGTAACTTGGAGAGCTATATGCGGTCTTTGAGCTCTTGGCGATTACTAATATTATTCACGACGATACACCATCTCCTATAAGATTGTCTAGGGTATGAATGAGAAACATCTCCTTATTCTATCTTTATTTAAGAGTTCAATTTTAGCTCTTTAGTGGAATGAGTTAAAATTAATAGATCGGATCTAAGTGAATCATTTGTTGATTGTGATTAGGTTATGTCTATTGAAGCTTAAATTTAGATAGCCCGTCAAGATCCACAATCCACACGTACTTGCATGGATCACTTGATATATTCTACCAGATCAATTTATGGGTCCATCTAGAATTGCATTTAATATATTAAGAATATAATATGTCTATTATTTATTTAATGGGCTGCTCTATTATATTAATATATTAAAAGGAGACATGTGGGCTTGTTTCTTTTAGTAAAAATAAGTCTGGTTCACATGTGAGCTTTTATTTAAAGTCTAATGGATTAAATAAAATAAGAAAAATAATATTAGGCCCATATATATGGTGTGGGCGGCAAGGCTAATAAAATAGCCCAAGATGTTATTTTATTTTATTGTTTTGATTAAATGGAAATTAATTAATTATTTAATTAATTAATAGTTTAAATCAAAATCTTTTCCTGATCAGTAAATAAAATACTATGTGTTGGATTAGGGTTAGAATTCTTTTAAGTGATAGGAGTCCTAATGTGGTAAGGATTAAGTCCACATACACTCCATACCACACAAAGAATTCGGCCACCCTAGTCCTATAAGGGTTAGGATTCTTAAATTGATAGAATTAGGGAAAAGCACAATTCTTTTTCAAGTAAGGAAATTGGCCAACCTTAGATTTCCTACACAAAGAATTCGGCCAACCCTATTTTGAGAAGGAGAAATTTCGGTCACTTTATAAATATAAGGTGATAAATTTCGGCCACTAAGAAGCTTGAGTGAGAGAGATTTTTGTTTGCTTTGAAAAATAAAAATCTTACTCAATACACATAGAATTTCGGCCAAGAGAGAAAAAGAAAAATAAGTTCTCATTCGATAGTGCACTTGCAAGCCTTTAACATCAAAAGGTTTTGTGCACACTTTCGATTTAGGGTTACTCGAGTTCCAATCATATCGATTGTGAATTCAAAAGTAACCGGAACTATTTTTCTAGGCTCTTGGTGTTTTGGGATTGAAGATCAGGATCAGAAGTTCCATACATCCATTCTCAGGTAAGCAATTCAAAGAAAAAAAGGGAGACCACGCTCCTAGGTGATTCACGTACGTGCTAGGATTGAAGATCTTGCGGATTACCATCGATGTAAGTCAATCGGATCACGCGACAAGAGGTATTTAACTCTAACCGTATATTTGTGTTTAATTAATTAAAGGGTTAAGGTTCAAATCTTTAGAAAAATTTTAAACTATACGAAAATCTACTTTTCGCCTTCCGCTGCGGTTTTAGTTAATTTTTCCTTACAGTTGCTATATGACACACATATAACCTAGCTATATGAAATCAAAGCATTCCTAGATGCAATAGCTATCACAATACAACAACCCAAACATCAACAAAAATCTCTAATTATAATGAAAAATTATAATCTAGATGCATAAGAGACACAAAAGATTATAATCTACACGCAGAAGTGTGCCTACTAGACAACAACGCGGTTTGGACCGCTGTGCGTGCAGTGCACAGGCCGCGGTCAAGGCATCAGGGGCCTACTTAAGTTTACCGTGTCACAGACCGCTGGGCGTACATGTGTACAGGACGCGGCCCAGGCAGCATGAGCCGACTGATGATTACCGCTCTATATGCCGCGGTGCAACCAGAGCTTGCCAAGCGGTCTAGGCCGCGGTACTAGAAGAAACCCTATTTTCTAGGCAGACTCAACACACAAAGTGATGTGCAATATGTGCAAGTGTGGAGTATGATAAGTGACATACAATACATCATCCAATTGTATGTAACCAAGAATATAATGCATGCAAGTGAGTGTGTGCAGCTATATCCCTTCAAGTAAAAGTAGAGTCAAGTAATCTACCTTTCTTGAAGCACTTGGAGTCAATTGTAAGATCTTCAAATCCTAATCTACCCTTTTACAATGATTAACCCCAAATGCGATTTTGTCAACGAAATAAGCCAATCATAAAGTGAGGCACTTACACCCTGGACTGGGTCAATCCTTCCAGGAGGATCACCTTAAAGACCGGGATAGCTAGATAGCTAGATAGCTCTCCTATTGCCCTAGATCGGATTAATCCATCCAGGAGGATCTCCTCAAGACCGGGAAAAGCCACATGGCATTCCTGCTGCCCTGGCCAGGCACCACCCCCCGCTAGGAAGGATCCGGTATGAAAGAGCATAGTTGCTCGACAGATCAAACCTCGGCCGGGCACCACCCCCCGTTGAGAAGGGTCTGGATAGTAAGAGCATAGTTGCCAGCCAGATCAAGGCCTTGGTCGGGCACCACCCCCCGCTAAGAAAGACCTGGAGCTAAAGTTGCCTTAGTTGCCTACAAGGATCTTGTTGCCAGAATGTTCACCATGTATTCGCCAAGGTACCAAGATTCCTAGAACAAGAATGCTAGGTACCCAGTTTCTCCAGAATGTTCGCCATATGTTCGCCAAGATACCAAGATTCCTAGAAGAGGAATGCGAGGTACCCAGATTCTCCAGAATGTTCGCCATGTGACGCCAAGGTACCAAGATTCCTAGAACAGGAATGCGAGGTACCCAGTTTCTCCAGAATGTTCGCCATATGTTCGCCAAGGTACCAAGATTCCTAGAACAGGAATGCGAGGTACCCAGATTCTCCAATGTGTTCGCCTTGTTTTCGCTAGAGTACCAAGATTTCTAGAAAGGAATGCGAGGTACCTAGATCCGCCAATGTGTTCTCCTTGTTTTCGCCAGAGTACCAAGATTCCTAGAAAGGATTGCGAGCTACCTAGATCCGCCAATGTGTTCGCCTTATTTTTGCCAGAGTACCAAGATTCATAGAAAAGGAATATGAGGAACCCATTTTCACCAATATGTTCGCCTACGTGTTTTTGCCTCAAGACCAGGACAGCTAAATGGCCCTCATGCTACCTTGGCCGGGTACTGCCCCCCGCCAAGAAGGATCTAGATGGAATAGTTGCCTACCAGGATTGTTTTCGCCTCTGTACCCAAACACCTGAAAAATGGAAGGCTAGGTACCATGATTCGCCAGTATTTTCTCCTAAGTTTGATTCACTAGCATTTCCGCCTAGGTACCGAGGTTCCTTGAAATAGGAAGGCTAGGTACCGTGATCCGCCATAACTTTCTCCTATGTACCAGAATTCCAGGAATAGGAATGCCAGGTACCCAGATCTAAATGCATCGTTTCACCTACGTACCTGTATCCCTTGAACAGGAATGCCAGGTACCCTGATTTGCCTAAGCCAAGAATGTTGAGAGCGTTTTCTTGTTTCAAGTAGCGGTAACCAGAAAGAAATGATGAGTCAAATTCTTCAAGAGTTACAGATCCTGACTCCAACCCTAAGTTAAAATCGGTGTTCAAGTCAGGGGGACTTCTGTTAACAAGGTTTTTTGGCAGGGGTCTAAAAAAGAATTTTCCACCAAGTAACCACCTGGTAGGGACCATTCCCAGCTCCCAGGTACCCAGTAGGATCGATACTGTGACTTTGGAAGAATCGATACCTGGTAGAGCCAGAACATCGACTGCCTGTCTACCTGGATGAGGTACCAGAAATACGAACTAGGAAGAGCAGGTACATCTACCCCGACATCTGGTGAAGCTGGTACCGCGATACCATGCACCCAGTACCTCACATATACCCAGTGCCTCCTACCTGTCACCTAGGTATCGTGACATGTATCCAATACCCTAGGGTACCTTAACATCTACCTGGTGCCTAAATACCTTGATATCTTCCTTGTACCCAACACCTTGACATCAACCCGGAATCCACCATAGACATGTATCTTACTTACCAACCAGGAAGAATGTAGCCACGAAGCCACTAGCATGTTAGAACAAGCTCCACGCCAGCGAGAAGGGACTGGTACACCAGAGTACCTCGTCTGAAGGGAAGAAACATGCAACACCATCTGACCTCATTAATGGCCACTCACAACTCCATTAACGAGTGAATCAGTCAACTCCATTAATGGCCACTCACAACACTATTAATGAGAGAATCAGTCAACTCTATTGATGGCCATTCTCAACACCATTAATGAGAGAATCAGTCAACTCTATTAATGGAGATAATCAGCCCCACTAATGAGAAGATCAGTCAACTCTTTAATGGCCATTCCCAATGCCATTAATGAGAGAATATTCAATTTCATTAATGACAGGTCAACGTTCCTTTGATTGTGAATTAATTAGTGGAGTGGGCAACAAGAATCAGAACATATAAATATGACCAAGTTCTCTCCAAGAAGGGGGTTCTAACAATAAACACAGTTCACCAGCTTAGGTTCTGACTTCGCCACCAGCTCTATCGAATCTCTCCATCTCAAGGGTTGAGACATTTTCTCTGGTCGGTTCCCCAATATTTCTCTAGTCGGACATTTCTCCAACATTGGGTTCAATAGCGATGAAACATATTTCTCTGGTCGACATTCTCTTTAACATTCTCCAACAGCTCTCTAACATCTCCATATCTCCAAGACGTCCCTGATCCCAGATTCGGCCCACTTCTCCACCAGAAATACATTCACCATCATCTGCAGAGAGTTTTCACCATCATGGTATAGAAAAACACTTACTTACCGCCTACAGCACGAGTTCGCCATTGCCTAGAGTGTAAAAGGGACCCTGCCTGAGTTCCCTCTACATCACCATTGTATTGACTACTATATATGTCACTACTATATATGTCACTACTATATTTGTCAATTTTCACCATGAATGTAATGGTACCAAGTGGTACCCCTCTAACTGTGACCTATCAGGACTCAGTTTGTACTAATGTAAGCTCTCCAGAGCACCTCTCGAGATATATAAATACAAAGAATGGTTTTTCTCCCTTCCTATGGATACTGCCTGGGGGTTTTTCAGCATGTGATCAATCGTGATGCTTTTTCCCCCTAGGTCAGTCCACCTCTACTAGAAGAATTGTTGTTCTCCCGTCTATCTCCTTTATTATGCATGTATGTGAGCTAGGCACCGACCCTGCAAGTCCTAGCACCTATGTACCCCTCCTTGCACGTTATATAGGTCGGGGAATTATGGATGGCACCTAGAGAGGTGACCAGCTACCAGGATCAGATACCATGACCGGGTACCGGCCTACTGCATCAGATGGTCGGGATGATTACTTTCCTACTTATGAAACCTATCTCGCTTTCACCTTACCAGAACCACAGTACGAAGTACCTACCCCCCGCTACAACCTTCGGGGTAGCGGGTTGAGGGTGTTAACTAAAATTTAGCTTCTCTAGTTGATTTTTCTGTTAACTGTTTTTAAAAGAATTTCAATTTAAAGAGCAACTATATCAAACTTTAAAAGGGAAACAAGACATGAGCGACTTTTGCACCCTTTTTGATTTTTCCGGGTAAGATACCTGTATGATAGTAGCCTTGTTCAACTAATAAAGTGAGAGAGAAGACTGAATTTGGATGAGACATCCTTATTTACTGAATGGATACTATATCCTTATTGAGTTTACTCTTCTCATTTGCTTTCACACTTATTTCTTATATTAAGCAATCAAAAACATTTCATGCATATCATTTTAAGCATGTAATAAAAAAACAAGTTCGCATGTCATGGAGATAAATTATAGGCCATTCAATTGTACTTTCCCAAATAATTCTCCTAGTCCAAAAATGCATGTTTGAACATAAATATGATATGGATTGCAAGTGAAGCAGTGTTGCACACTTATAAAGTGTTAACAGGGTTTTATGGCAGGGGTTCAAAGAAGAATTTTCCATCAAGTAACCACCTAGTAGGGACCATTCCTAGCCCCCAGGTACCCAGCAGAATCGATACCGCGACTTTGGAGGAATCGATACCTGGTAGGGCCAGAACCTCGACTGCATGTCCTAGATGAGGCACCAAAAATACGAACCAAGAAGAGCATGTACATCTACCCCAACACCTGGTGAAGCTGGTACCGCGACACCATGCACCTTGTACCTAGCATATACATGGTGCCTCCTACCTGGTACCTAGGTACCGCAACACGTATCCAGTACCCCAGGGTACCTCAACATTGTGCCCGAATACCTCGATATCTGCCCGGTACCCAGTACCTTAACATCAACACGGAATCCACCATAGACAGGTATCCTACTCGCTAAGCAGGAAGAATGTCGCCACGAAGCCACTAGCATGCTAAAACAAGCGCCACGCCAGCGATAAGGGACTGGTACACCAGAGTACCTCGCCTGAAGGGAAGAAGCATGCAACACCATCTAACCTCATTAATGGCCATTCACAACTCCATTAATGAGGGAATCAGTCAACTCCATTAATGGCCATTCACAACGCCATTAATTAGGGAATCAGTCAACTCCATTAATGGCCATTCACGCCATTAATGAGGAAATCAGTCAACTCCATTAATGGCCATTCACAATGCCATTAGTGAAGGAATCAGTCAACTCTATTAATGGAGATAATCAGCCCCATTAATGAGAAGATCAGTCAACTTTTTAATGGCCATTCACAATGCCATTAATAAGAGAATCAGTCAACTCTATTAATGGAGATAATCAGCCCCATTAATGAGAAGATCAGTCAACTCTTTAATGGCCATTCACAACGCCATTAATGAGGGAATCAGTCAACTCTATTAATGGAGATAATCAGCCCCATTAATGAGAAGATCGGTCAACTCTTTAATGGCCATTCCCAACGCCATTAATGAGAGAATATTCAACTCCATTAATGCCAGGTCAACGTTCCTTTGATTGTGAATTAATTAGTGGAGTGGGCAACAAGAATTAGAACATATAAATATGACCAAGTTCTCTCCAAGAATGGGGTTTGAAAAATAAACAGAGTTCACCAGCTATGGTTCGGATTTCTCCACGAGCTCTCTCGAATATCTCCATCTTGGGGGTTCCAACATTTTCTCTTGCCCGACATTCTCTCCAACATTCTCCAACAGCCCTCTAACATATCCATGTCTCCAAGATGTCTCGGCCGGGCACCACCCCCCGTCAAGAAAGACCTGGTGCAAAAGTGGACTTAGTTGCCTACCAGGACCATAGCTTGAAGACCGGGAATCCTTGCACAGGAATGCGTGATGCCCTGGACCGGATTAATCCCTCTAGGACAGCTACACAGCACACCTGATGCCCTAGACCGGATTAATCCCTCCAGGAGGATCGCCATAAATCCAAGAGAGCTACATAGGCATCCTGATGCCTTGGACCGGATTAATCCCTCCAGGAGGATTGCCATAAATCCAGAAAAGTTACACAGCACTTCTGATGCCCTAGATCGGCTTAATCCCTCCAAGAGGATCACCCCAAGACCAGGAAAGGCCACATGGCATTTCTGTTGCCCTGGCCAGGTACCACTCCCCGCTAGGAAGGATCCAATACGTAAGTGCATAGTTGCCTGACTGATCAAACCTTGGCCGGGCACCACCCCCCGCTAAGAAGGATCTGTTTCGTAAGAGCATAGTTGCCTACCAGATCAAGGCCTTGGCCGAGCACCACCCCCCGCCAAGAAAGACCTGGTGCTAAAGTGGCCTTAGTTGCCTACCAAGATCTTATTGCCAATGTGTTCGCCTTGTTTTCGCCAGAGTACCAAGATTCCTAGAAAAGAATACGAGGTACCTAGATCCGCCAATGTTTTCGCCTTGTTTTCTCCAGAGTACGAAGATTCCTAGAAAGGAATGTGAGGTACCTAGATCCGCCAATGTGTTCGCCTTGTTTTCGCCAGAGTACCAAGATTCCTAGAAAGGAATGCGAGGTACCTAGATCCGCCAAAGTGTTCGCCTTGCCTTCGCCAGAGTACCAAGATTCCTAGAAAAGGAATCTGAGGTACCCATTTTCGCCAATATGTTCGCCTACGTGTTATCGCCTCAAGACCAGGACAGCTAAATGGCTCTCCTACTGCCTTGGCCGGGTACCGCCCCCCGCTAAGAAGGATCTAGATGGCATAGCTGCCTACCAGGATTGTTTTCGCCTATGTACCTAAATTCCAAAAAAATGGAAGGCTAGGTATCATGATTTGCCAGTATTTTCACATAAGGTTGATTCCCCAGCATTTTTGCCTAGGTACTGAGGCTCCTTGAAATAGGAAGGCTAGGTACCGTGATCCTCCATAACTTTCACCTATGTACCAGGATTCCAGGAACAGGAATGCCGGATCTATATGCATCATTTCGCCTAATTACTAGTATCCCTTGAACAGGAATGCCAGGTACCCTGATTTGCCTAAGCCAAGAATGCTGAGAGCGTTTTCTTGTTTCAAGTAGCGGTAACCAGAAAGAAATGATGAGTCAAATTCTTCAAGAGTTACAGATCCTGACTCCAACCCTAAGTTAAAATCGGTGTTCAAGTCAGGGGGGACTTCTATTAACAAGGTTTTTTGGCAAGGGTCTAAAAAAGAATTTTCCACCAAGTAACCACCTGGTAGGGACCATTCCCAGCTCTCAGGTACCCAGTAGGATCGATACTGTGACTTTGGAAGAATCGATACCTGGTAGAGCCAGAACATCGACTGCCTGTCTACCTGGATGAGGTACCAGAAATACGAACCAGGAAGAGCAGGTACATCTACCCCGACATCTGGTGAAGCTGGTACCGCGATACCATGCACCCAGTACCTCGCATATACCCGGTGCCTCTTACCTGGCACCTAGATACCGCAACATGTATCCAGTACCCTAGGGTACCTCAACATTTACCTGGTGCCCGAATACCTCGATATTTGCCTGGTACCCAGTACCTTGACATCAACCCAGAATCCACAATAGACAGGTATCATACTCGCCAAGTAGAAAGAATGTCACCACGAAGCCACGAGCATGCTAGAACAAGCGCCACGCCAGCGATAAGAGACTGGTACACCAGAGTACCTCGCCTGAAGGGAAGAAGCATGCAACACCATCTAACCTCATTAATGGCCATTCACAACTCCATTAATGAGGGAATCAGTCAACTCCATTAATGGCCATTCACAACGCCATTAATTAGGGAATCAGTCAACTCCATTAATGGCCATTCACAACGCCATTAGTGAGGGAATCAGTCAACTCTATTAATGGAGATAATCAGCCCTATTAATGAGAAGATCAGTCAACTCTTTAATGGCCATTCATAACGCCGTTAATGAGAGAATTAGTCAACTCTATTAATGGAGATAATCAGCCCTATTAATGAGAAGATCAGTCAACTCTTTAATGGCCATTCACAACGCCATTAATGAGAGAATCAGTCAACTCTTTTAATGGAGATAATCAGCCCCATTAATGAGAAGATCAGTCAACTCTTTAATGGCCATTCACAACGCTATTAATGAGGGAATTAGTCAACTCTATTAATGGAGATAATCAACCCCATTAGTGAGAAGATCAGTCAACTCTTTAATGGCCATTCCCAACGCCATTAATGAGAGAATATTCAACTCCATTAATGCCAGGTCAACGTTCCTTTGATTGTGAATTAATTAGTGGAGTGGGCAACAAGAATCAGAACATATAAATATGACCAAGTTCTCTTCAAGAAGGGGGTTCGAACAATAAACAGAGTTCACTAGCTATGGTTCGGACTTCGCCACGAGCTCTCTCGTATATCTCCATCTCGGGGGTTCCAAAATTTTCTCTTGCCCGACATTCTCTCCAACATTCTCCAAAAGCCCTCCAACATCTCCATGTCTCCAAGATGTCTCTGATCCCAGATTTCGTCAATTTCTCCACCAAAAATACAGTTCAACATCTCCCACCATTGTATTGACTATTATGCACATTAATTTTCTCCAAATATGTATTGGTACCAAATGGTACCCATCCAACTATAACCTATCAGGTCTCAGTTTGTAATGATGTAAGCTCTCCGGAGCACCTCTGGAGATATATAAATATAAATAAGGGTCTTTCTCCGTTCCTATGGATACTGCCTGGGGGTTTTTCAGCATGTGATCAATCGTGATTCTTTTTCCCCCTAGGTCAGTCCACCATTACTAAAAGAGTTGTCATTCTCCCATCTATCTCCTTGTTATGAATGCATGTATGCATGCTAGGCACCGACCATGCTGGTCCTAGCTCTCATGTATCTCTCTTGGCTCATTATCTAGGTTGGGGGAATATTGAAGGCATCTAGAGAGGTGACTAGGTACCAGGATCAGATACCAGGACCGGGTACCTGCTTACTGCACCATATGGGCGGGATGATTGTTCTCCTACCTATCTTACCTCTCTCGCGGTATCTACCCCGTCTAAGGACGTTGATCGATCTGATTCTCTCCTTCACTCTTACCAGAATCACGGTACGAAGTACCTACCCCACGCTGCAACCTCCGGGGTAGCGGGTAGAGGGTGTTGATTGAGATTTTCACCCCGAGTAATTTTTTCTCTTTAACATAAAGAAAATAACATATAAGCTTATATGTGCAACCAAGAATCTCAAGCAATTACAAAAGAGCATAAAATGAATCAACTTTTTGCACATAATAAATTATGCAAGTTCGCTCTTTTTGTTGCTCTCCCTTCATGAGGTCAAATCCAACCAAGTCAATGGGAGACATGTGATCCTATAGACCTACCAAGTCTAATGGACCTAGTTACATCTGCGGGAGTCACATGGGCACTAAGGCAAGCGGGTTCATTCTTTCTAACCCACATAAGTTCCACTTTAACATTTTTAGTGGCCATAGACATGCTTCTTAATTCCCTAGGTTTATGTAAACGTGCCCTATTTTTCAACCGTTTTTCTTTTATGCTCTCCAACCTACACCACTCAATATATTTAAAGCAATTTGTTCTTAAGTGACCAATCATACCACAAAAATGACAAGTGGGTATAAAAGAAGAGTTTATACCATTACATTGAGATCTCATCGAGGCATCGCCATGTTGAGGAGATTGTCTTTGATGGTGCTTCGGTTTGCTTCTCCTAGGAGCTTGGGCCGATTGGTGGCACGTTTGTGGTTTAGCTTGTTTAGGTGATTGAGTCCGTTGATCTTGCCTTCTTGGTTGAGCGTGCCACTTATGGTCACCTCCTTTCTTGATAGTTTACTTGTTGGAGGAGGTGGTTGGCTTCTCAAGGACTTGTCCTTTCTTCTTGGATTGCCTAGGCTTTGGTTAAGTTGCCAAGGCTTGTGTGGACTTTCCTTGAGTGGAAGATTGTTTGGATGAAGCTTTGCCCTTGCCTAGAGCTTGAGGTTGTTTGACCTTAGCCTTCTTTAAATCTTCAAGGTACCTCATTTCTCTTTCCCTGAAAAGCTTCAAGGAGTTTTCTTTGTTGGCAAGCTCTTCTTTCATGGCTTTCATCTGTTGGTGGCAATTTTCAATCTCCTTCTCATACTTGGACACATCAATCTTACCCATCATCAATGAGTCATCAATGGAGGTCTCATTCTCCATGGTCTTCAATTTGGAGATAAGAATGGAGATGTCTTCCATTTGCTCACACATGATCTCTTTGTACCGTTGAAGTTGATTTTGACAATTTTGCTTGCTTTGTTCAAGGGTATGGATCTTTTCCTCCAAGGAAATCTTCCACATTCCCAAAGTCTCATTCTCCTTGGAAAGCTCTTCATTTTGCTTCAAAACTTTGAGAAGGATCACTTGACACTCCTCAATTAAGTCAATTCCCTCATCAAGGCCTTTGTCTTGGTCACTTGTTGCCACACCAACATCTTCCTCATAGGAAGCACCAAGGGTTGTAAAGCTAAGCACATGCTCTTCACCTTTGGAAGAGTCATCTTCACTGTTCTTTACCAAAATCTTCTTCTTGAAGTCGTTTCTTCTTGAGTTATTTTTTTCTTCTCAACCTTCAAAAATCTTCTAAACTTCATTGCCGTGAGGGCCATCTCCTCATCAGAGTCACTATCTGAAGTAGAAGCAAGGATGTTGGAGCGAGTGCTCATAGAATCTCTAAGGGTTGGAGCATCCTCAACATCAACTGAGAGGCAAACATTCCTTTCTCTGAAAATTTCCTCTCTAGGTGTTTCACTCTCACACATAATGTTTTATGAATAAGTGAATGCAAATGAATGCAAAGAACAAAATGCACTCAAATGCAAGACGCACAATCAAGAACTAGGATCACCTAAGTATGTCTAGGAACCCGCTTTGATACCAATTTAAAATACAACTCTAAACAGCTCAAGCGTGTGTCTAAACAACGTAGAGGGGGGTGAATGGGTTGTTAATCGATTATTAGCAGCTTTTTTGATTAGTCAATATTAACAAAAATAACCCAACACAAATGAATACAATCAACGTAATTAAAGTGAGGAAAACAATAAATGAGACGTTGATTGGTTTACGTGAGAAACCCTCCAACTGGGCAAAACTCATGGGCTATCCATCTAGCCACAAATAGTCACTGAAATCCACTATATGAATAAAAGATTACACCCGCAAGTGATACTCGGACTCTCACTCTTGACAACCTCAGGCTATGGACACTACCACTCACCACTCTTGGTTCAGTCCCTAGTGATATCCCTTGATCCACTACTCTTGGCATGAGCACCTCCTACTCTACCCGCAAGCCTTTTACAGTGGCACTTGACCAACGCTTGCCAACCCACCCTTGGTTGCAAGACTTTACTTGCTTGTGCAACTTCACCTAGAAGCCACAAGACATTGACTCTATGAAGAGTAAAGGTCTAAGTGAATATATGACAATATGCTTAAATGCAATAATGTGTAAGACCACACACAAAATGCTTAACTAGATATTATAATGCAAATCAACAACCTAGTTATAAAACAATGCCTACATGCCCATACATGAGGTCTCAATTAGATTTGTAAAGAATTCTAACAACCTAATTGTCAATTAAATCCACATGAACATTCAATAAAGCTTGACTAGAGAAATGAACATTAATCTATCAACCTAATCATCAACCAATCGTACAAGAATGTTCAAGGGTTAGCTATTTAGGGAATAATCAACCTAATCATGCAAGCCAGCACAAACTGTAAGTTCCTCATATTTTGATTGGCTTATTTCATTGACAAACCACATTGGGGATTATTCTTTGTAAGGGTAATTTAGGCCTCGTAAGTGTGATCAAGCTTCAAGGATATCATCTCTCTCAAAGAGAACTTCAAAGGTATCTCACTCGTTTAACTTTCTTTGAAGAGATTTAGTTGCACACACTCACTTGCATGCATTATTGTTCTTATCTTCATGTTATTGAATGATGAATTGTATGCCTCTTTTCACACTCCACACTTGCACATTTTGCACATCTCTTAGTGTGTTGAGTTTACCTAGAAAAGAGAATTTCTTCTTTTAGCACGGCCTAGACCGCTTGGCAAGACATGCTTGCACCGTGACATACAGAGCAGTATACCTCAGCAGGGTCATGCTCCCTGTACCGCTTCCTGTGCACTTGCACGCAAAGCGACCCAAGTCGCGGTGTTGTCCAGTAAGCCTCTGTTGCCCATACCGCGGACTGTGCACCTGCATGCACAGCGCCCTGCACCACGTTGTTGTCCAGACGGTGCACTGCTGTGTGTACCGCGGTCTGGACACTTGCCTGCGACGCAGTCCATCTAGCGGTATTGACGGGATTTTGTGCCCTAAGTTCAAAACGACGCTGTTTCAACTAGGGCTCCCTTATATATGCTCTATCTTCTTCCTTGCTCGTTTTTATGAGTTAAAGAAGCCATTTTTGATAGGCCAAGCTTCCCTTAGAGAGAGAAACTCCCAAGAACTCATCTTTACTCAACCAAACACAAATCCATGTGCATCTAACCTCTTTAAGCATTATCTCATCATGGATTCTTCTTGCTTTCATTGACTAGGTAACTTGAACATGCCCTAAATCTCTTTGTATTTATTTATGTTCTTGTTTGCCTAGGGTTAGCTCTTTTATGTGATTTTATTGCATATCTTTATGTTTATTGGCATTTATAACATGATTGAGTTGTTGTGTGTTGGTTGAGAGCCTTGTTCATTAATAGCTAGCATTTAGGACGATTTTACCCTTCTAGCTAAATCTTCATCCATTTGCATTTAGATATTGATATCTAGGATTTGCATTTATTGACATCTTTAAATCCTTAGATAAGCATTTATTGTTGCCAAGCATTAATTGCATATTTGAATATCTTTTACATATTCACATAGGTTGTTTAACCTCTTTATTGATTGTTAAGCTTTGTGACTAAGTGAGTTAGTGCACAAGCTTGTGGTCAAGAATCACTATTAAAGGCCCGTTGGGTAGAGTGAAAGGGTTAGTGACCAAGTAGGTGTGACTTGAGGTCAACCTAGGTTGTAAACTTTCGTTCAAATAGTGGATTTGAGGACCGTATGTGGCTAGAAGGATAGCCCGTGAGTTTTGCCCAGTTGGAGGGTTTCTCACATAAATCAATCCTTGTGTTTTTATTGTTTTCCGCATATTTATGTTGGATTGATTGATTGCTATTATGGAGTAGGATTAGTAAAATTGATTAAGTCAAAAAGTTGGTAATAAATCAACTAAAACCTATTCACCCCCCCTCTAGGTTGTATTAGACACACTTTGTGTATTTTCAATTGGTATCAGAGCGGGTTCCTAGATACACTTAGGTGATCCTTGCTCGTTGTGTGTCTTGCATTTTGTTTGTGTTTGTTGCATCATAAACATTCATCTCATTCATACCCAAACACTATGAGTGGGAATGGAAGTGGTAATGAGGGAGCCTCTAGCACAAGACCCCCTTTGCTCACCGGAATAGACAATGCCTCTTGGAAAGGCAAGATGGAGTCTTACATTTGCCAAATAAATGACCGAGCATGGATGGCAATTGAAGATGGCTACACTCTTCCGGAAAAGACTCTTGAAGACGAAAGTGTAGTTCCCAAGCCAAAGTCGGAATGGTCAACTCAAGAGTTTGAAGCATCCAAGTGGAACAACAAGGCTATGCATGCTATTCTTTGTGCAATGGATGACAATCAGTACAAATTGATCCAAACAATAAGAATTGCAAAAGAGGCATGGGAGATTCTAGAGACGGCCCATGAGGGAACCGAGGTGGTCAAGGACTCCAAGCTTCAAGTCCTCTAAACACAATTCGAGCAAATTAGGATGGAGGAGGATGAGTGCTTCAACGACTTTCAAGTGAAGATGATGGACATAGTCAATCAAAGCCATCAACTTGGTGATCCCTATTCGGATAGGAGGATCAAGCAAAAAATTATGAGGTCGCTTCCAGCAAGATTTGAGTCAAAAGTGACGGCTCTTGAGGAGAATAGTGACTACAAGAATATGAAGCCAAGTGAAGTTATTGGAAGGCTTCTAGCATATGAGTCTAGATGGACTCCCACACCTACACCTCAAAAGAAGCAAAAGAGCATTGCTCTGAAGACTTCTAAGGTTGAGAAGGAGGAAGAAGACTCAGATGAAGAAATGGCCCTCATGGTGAAAAGATTCAAGAAGTTCATCAACTTTGAGAAGAGGGGATTTGGATCCAAAGGAAAGGAAATAAAGAAGAAGACTCCTTTCAAGAAGTTTGAGTCAAGTGAAGACAAGCCCACAAGAAAAGGGATTCAATGCTTCGAATGTGGAGGTCTCGGACACATCTCCACGGATTGTGGAAATTTGAAAAATAAGAAGAATGGAAAGGCCATGGCCGCCACGTGGAGCGATGGTGATGACTTGGAAGAAAAAGGAGAATCCTCAGATGATGAGGATCATGTGGCAAACTTTATTGCCTTTGCATCTTCTCTCAAGAGTATGGAAGCAATAGATGATGAAGAGGTAGAGAAACAAAGTGAAGATGACTCTAGCGATGGTGACTCTTCATCCCATTCAACAAATATGGATGTAGGAGGAATGGATCTTGAAGGCTTCATTGAGCAATTTCAAAGCTCAAGATTGAAGATGAAGAAAGAGATTCAAAGGCTAAAAAGAGAGAATCTCAAGCTATCCACCGAAGCTACTCACTTAAATAAAGAAGTGAAAATAGCCAAAAGGAATGAGGAATTGATGGAAAAGGAGCTTGAAGAAGCTAGAGAGATCATTGCTAAGATGACTTCAAGCACGAATAAACTTGACCACATGTTGGGAGTTGGCAAGAGGCCAAGTGATAAGAAAGGTCTTGGCTATGAAGATGACAAGGAGACCTCATCCTCAAGCAAGATTGTGTTTGTTAAGAGTGTGGATAACAAAGAACCTCCACCCCCACAATATCCTAGGAAGAAGATCGAACTAGGAGAGTGCTCTAAAGATCCTCAAGTCAAGGTAGCACAAGGGAAACAAGCTCAAGCTCAATCAACGAGGGTGCATCAAGCAAGTTTCCCTCAACCGAAATACCATCAAGCCAAAAAACAATTCATGCAAGGTCAACCAAGGAAGCAATTCATTCCAACTCAACAACAAAGAAGAAGAGAACCAATCCAACACCAAAGACAGGCTCAAATGCGTGGGAAAGCCCCTTTGTACTCACAAGGGCATGATATGTCTTCTTATTTCATTCCCACTTGTCACTTTTGTGGTGTTGATGGTCACATTAGACCAAATTGCTTCAAATACATTGAAATGTGTAGAATCAAGAGCATGATTGAAAGAAATAGAGCTAGAGCTAAAATGCATGTTCCTAGGAAATCTAGAGCAAATTTGCATGATCCTAGGAAATCTAGAGCCAATGTGACTAATACCACTAGGAATGAGAACATTACACCTAGGTGGATTAGAAGGAATAACTATTCTTGCTATGTGGCTCAAATTGCCTTGAAGGCAAATGCCTCTAACACTTGGTATTTGGATAGTGGGTGTTCTAGGCATATGACGGGGAACAAGAGCTTCTTTAAAACCCTTGTCTTGGAGGATGGAGGATTTGTCACCTTTGGTGATGGATCTAGAAAGAAAGTCATAGGGAAAGGAACCATTTCCATTCCCGATTTACCCTCCTTGTCCAATGCTCTACTTGTTGATGGCTTGCAAGCCAATCTTATAAGCATTTCTCATCTTAATGATGATGGACTCTCTGTATTGTTTAACAAAAATGATTGCTCTATTTTAATGCCAAATGGACAAACCTTGCTAAAAGGAAAGAGATCTAGTGACAATTGCTATTATCTTGAAGCTAGTGCTATCTCTTGCAATATGTCAAAATGTGAGGAAATTGAGTTATGGCATCAAAGACTTGGCCACATGAACTATCGAGATTTGAGGATCTTAGATAAGTTCAAGGTTGTGCGTGGCCTCCCTAAGCTTGGGAAGAAAGTCGATGGCGTTTGTGGACCTTGTTAACAAGGGAAACAAACCAAAAGTATGCACAAGAAAGGCAAGTATCTCGCCACCAAGGAGCCATTAGAGCTTCTACATATGGACCTTATGGGTCCCATGCAAACCGAGAGTCTCGGCGGCAAGAGATACATTTTTGTTTGTGTTGATGATTTCTCTAGATTTACATGGACATATTTTCTTAGAGAAAAATCTGAAACTTTTGAAAAATTTAAAATGCTTTGCACTAAAATTCAAAATGAAAAAAACTCACACATTAAAAGCATTAAAAGAATCAGGAGTGACCATGGGAGGGAATTTGAAAATGCTTGTTTTGAAAGCTATTGCAATAGCTTAGGCATTTCCCATGAGTTTTCGGCTCCTAGAACTCCTCAACAAAATGGGATTGTTGAGAGGAAGAATAGGGTCCTTCAAGAGATGGGCCGTGTGATGTTGCTTAGCAACAATGTCCCTAGGAACCTTTGGGCCGAGGCCGTCAATACGGCTTGCTACATAGGAAATAGAGTCTTCCTAAGGCCCGGTACTAGGCAAACCTCCTATGAATTATGGAAGGGTAGGAAGCCAAATATTAGCTACTTCCACTCATTTGGGAGCAAATGCTACATTCTAAATGACCGAGATCAACTTGGCAAGTTTGATGCCAAGAGTGATGAGGGGATTTTTATTGACTATGCCCTTAATAGTAAGGCCTATAGAGTTTTCAATTTAAAAACTCGGAGTGTCATGGAATCATCTAATGTCGTCATAGATGATTGTAGGCCTAAGACTAGAGACCATGATGAGGAGGTCATTGTGCTTGATGATCCTTTCTTGGAGAAGAATAGTGAGACTTCAATTGATGTAAAGTCAAGTCTTGATGAAGAGGTCATCCAACCTCTTGATAGAGATCCATCTTTGGACTCTAAAGAACCCGCTCCATGGGTTAGACATCTCCACAATAAGAATGACATTCTTGGAGATATGAATGAGGGTGTTAGGACTAGGCGTCAAATAGCTAATCAAATTAGCTATACTTGTTACACCTCTCAAATTGAACCCAAAAAGGTTGATGAAGCCTTGAATGATGAATTTTGGGTTCTTGCCATGCAAGAAGAGCTAAACCAATTTGAAAGAAATGAGGTTTGGACTCTTGTTCCTAGACCCAAGGATACTAATGTCATATGCACCAAATGGGTATATAGGAACAAGTCGGATGAAAATGGCAACATTGTGCGCAACAAGGCTAGACTTGTAGCACAAGGATACTCTCAAATTGAGGGTATTGACTTTGAGGAGACTTTTGCTCCGGTTGCCCGTCTTGAGTCCATAAGGCTTCTTTTGTCCATATCATGTGTGCACAAGTTCAAATTGCATCAAATGGATGTTAAGAGTGCTTTCCTCAATGGTTTCTTGCATGAGGAGGTGTTTGTTGAGCAACCCAAGGGGTTTGTGGATCCACACCACCCCAATCATGTCTATAGCCTAAAGAAGGCTTTATATGGGTTGAAACAAGCACCTAGGGCGTGGTATGAGCGCCTTACTCAATTTCTTGTTGACAATGACTACACTAGGGGTAGTGTTGACAAAACTTTATTCATCAAGAGGAACAAAGATGAGCTTTTCATAGCTCAAATTTATGTTGATGATATTGTGTTTGGCTCCACCAACAAATCCAAAGTCCAAAACTTTGTTGATGTCATGTCTCATGAGTTTGAGATGAGTCTTGTTGGGGAGCTTAATTACTTCCTAGGTTTACAAATCAAGCAATTGCATGATGGGATTTTCATATCCCAAGCTAAGTATGCTAAAAACCTAGTGAAGAAATTTGGCCTTGAGAATGCCAAACATTGTGACACACCCATGTGTACCACCTTGAAACTAAGCAAGGATGCTAGTGGCAAGAGTGTGGAACAAAGTCTTTATCGTGGCATGATTGGTAGCTTGCTTTACTTGACAGCAAGTAGGCCCGATATAGCCTTCAGTGTGGGTGTGTATGCTAGGTACCAAGCGGATCCCAAGGAATCCCATCTCTCCTCCGTGAAGAGAATCATTCGATATGTGAATGGGACATCCAACTATGGGATATGGTACTCTTTTGACACTAATGCTAGCTTAGTTGGCTTTAGTGATGCAGATTGGGCTGGAAATTGTGATGATAGGAAGAGTACATCGGGCGGTTGCTTCTTCCTAGGCAACAACTTGGTCTCATGGTTTTGCAAAAAGCAAAATTCCATCTCTCTATCCATAGCTGAAGCGGAATACATAGCCGCCGGGAGTGCTTGCACACAACTCCTTTGGATGAAACAAATGCTTGTGGATTACGGCTTTGATCAAGGTATTCTTACCCTTTATTGTGATAACATGAGTGCAATTAACATTTCAAAGAATCCTGTTCAGCACTCTAGGACAAAGCATATAGACATTAGGCATCATTTCATTAGGGAACTAGTTGAAAACAAATGCATTGCACTTGAGCATGTGGGCACAAATGATCAACTAGCGGATTTATTTACAAAGCCCTTAGACTCAACTAGGTTCAAGTCACTTAGTAGGTCTATTGGGATTTGTCACATGTCTTGATGTGTTTTGGTGATTGACCCCTTATGGGGAACTCAAGCAAAGAGAGCAACCTTGCATGTTGGAATAAGCAAAAACTTGATCAACTTTATGCTTCTTTATTAATTGCTTGAGTATTCTTGGTTGTGCTTATATATATTCTTATATGGCTTTTATTTAATAAGTGTGCCTTGCTTGATTTGTAATCCATGTCACCTCTATGTTCAAAAATGCATTGTTGGACTAGGAGATTTTGATTGGGTAAGTACACTTGAATGACCCATAATTTAACTCCATGACATGAGAACTTTTAATGACATGCTTAAAATAATATGCATGAAATGCTTTTGATTGCTCTAGTGCAAAATCTGTGTGAAAGCAAATGAGAAGACTAAACCCAATAAGGATCTAGTATCCTTGCAATAAATACGGATGTCTCATCCAAATTTAGTCTTCTCTCTCTCTTTATCAGTTGAACAAGACTACTATCATACGGGTATCCCACCCGGAAAAATCAAAAAGGGTGCAAAAGTCACTCATGTCTTGTTTTCCTCATAAAGTTTGATATAGTTGCTCTTTAAATTGAAATTCATTTTGATAAACTATATCGTGTTTGCTTATAACAAAAGGGTATAAATTGGTTTGAATTCTTTTGAAAACCCTTTTGATGTCTGCTTTGCCAAATACCATTTGCTTGAACCATGATGTTACATGTCTTACATCCAAAGCAACTAAGTCACACATTTTCTTCTAAACAATAAAACCCTCAATGATTCTCTCTCAATTAATTGAGTTGCAATGATTATGCACTTATCTTGCAAATAGCTCTCTTTGCTAAAGTAACCCGGTTGGGGGAATACTCCTTTGCCTATCTCTTGACAAAAAGGGGGAGTAATGTGGTTTTATTTAAGGGGATTGCATATTTGGAGAGATTGTCCCGTTGAGGGGGAGTAACCTATTTAGGGGGAGCATTTGCATGTTGCATGTTGTAGTTTTATTTTTTTATGCACATTGCTCTTATTTATTTATCTCTCTTGATCACCTCACATACACTTGTCTTGGAAAGTGTAGTCTCATTGTTTTGTAGGGGTGGCTATTCTACAAGAGCTTGAAGTTTTGAAGACCTAGTATCTATGTATCTTTTTGTAATGTAGAATATCTCCTTGTTGACCTTTAGTTTTTACTTTTTTGTGAGGATGATTTGTGAGTGGTGGTTTTGTCACGAAATAGCCAAAGGAGGAGATTGTAAGTTCCTCATATTTTGATTGGCTTATTTCGTTGACAAACCACATTGGGGATTATTCTTTGTAAGGGTAATCTAGGCCTCGTAAGTGTGATCAAGCTTCAAGGATATCATCTCTCTCAAAGAGCACTTCAAAGGTATCTCACTCGTTTAACTTTCTTTGAAGAGATCTAGTTGCACACACTCACTTGCATGCATTATTATTCTTATCTTCATGTTATTGAATGATGTATTGTATGCCTCTTTTCACACTCCACACTTGCACATTTTGCACATCTCTTAGTGTGTTGAGTTTGCCTAGAAAAGAGAATTTCTTCTCTTAGCGCGGCCTAGACCGCTTGGCAAGACATGCTTGCACCGTGGCATACAGAGCGGTATACCTCAGCAGGGTCATGCTCCCTATACCGCTTCCTGTGCACTTGCACGCAAAGCGACCGAAGTCGCGGTGTTGTCCAGTAAGCCTCTGTTGCCCATACCGCGGCCTGTGCACCTGCATGCACAGCGCCCTGCACCGCGTTGTTGTCCAGACGGTGCACTGCTGTGTGTACCGCGGTCTGGACACTTGCCTGCTACGCGGTCCATCTAGCGGTATTGACGGGATTTTGTGCCCTAAGTTCAAAACGACGCTGTTTCAACTAGGGCTCCCTTATATATGCTTTATCTTCTTCCTTGCTCGTTTTTATGAGTTAAAGAAGCCATTTTTGATAGGCCAAGCTTCCCTTAGAGAGAGAAACTCCCAAGAACTCATCTTTACTCAACCAAACACAAATCCATGTGCATCTAACCTCTTTAAGCATTATCTCATCATGGATTCTTCTTGCTTTCATTGACTAGGTAACTTGAACATGCCCTAAATCTCTTTGTATTTATTTATGTTCTTGTTTGCCTAGGGTTAGCTCTTTTATGTGATTTTATTGCATATCTTTATGTTTATTGGCATTTATAACATGATTGAGTTGTTGTGTGTTGGTTGAGAGCCTTGTTCATTAATAGCTAGCATTTAGGACGATTTTACCCTTCTAGCTAAATCTTCATGCATTTGCATTTAGATATTGATATCTAGGATTTGCATTTATTGACATCTTTAAATCCTTAGATAAGCATTTATTGTTGCCTAGCATTAATTGCATGTTTGAATATCTTTTACATATTCACGTAGGTTGTTTAACCTCTTCATTGATTGTTAAGCTTTGTGACTAAGTGAGTTAGTTCACAAGCTTGTGGTCAAGAATCACTATTAAAGGCCCGTTGGGTAGAGTGAAAGGGTTAGTGACCAAGTAGGTGTGACTTGAGGTCAACCTAGGTTGTAAACTTTCGTTCAAATAGTGGATTTGAGGACCGTATGTGGCTAGAAGGATAGCCCGTGAGTTTTGCCCAGTTGGAGGGTTTCTCACGTAAATCAATCCTTGTGTTTTTATTGTTTTCCGCATATTTATGTTGGATTGATTGATTGCTATTATGGAGTAGGATTAGTAAAATTGATTAAGTCAAAAAGTTGGTAATAAATCAACTAAAACCTATTCACCCCCCCTCTAGGTTGTATTAGACACACTTTGTGTATTTTCACAAACAAACCCAATCATGTTATCAAAACTCATAAATATATGCAATAAGGAGAGGCTAGGTATTTAATCAAACAATAAATACCTAATCTAGAGTAAGAACAACAATAAATGAGCTTTAATGTACTTGTAACTTACCTAGTCATGAAACCAAGAAGACCTATGAAAGATTGATGCATGAAGGATGTCATGGATGCATGGGTTTTGGGTTTGGAGAGTTAAAAAAGCTATCTTGGTGCTTTCGCTCACTAGGGGAGCTCTTTCTCTCAGTAGGATATGAATTTGTGAGCTCTAGGTCTGATTGGGGAAGAATATGATGTATTTATATGATCCTAGTGAAGCCACATCGTTTTGGATAAGGAAAGATTGATTTCCAGTGACAAAAAGCGACCTTAGGGTGACCTGGAGGTCAGGTCGCTTCAAGGTCGCTATTTTCTCGGGTAAAAAACGTGACAGCACAACAACTCCAGTTTCGAGCAACCCAAAACATGACTAAACGACATCGAAACCTTTCGTATAGTATACCCTTGGCAAGGTATGGAGTCTACTTTCTACTCCAATCGAAAAAACAAGATTTGAAGGTCTGTAGAAATATTTATGGTCAAAAAAGTGACCAAATGTTAGAATTGGTCAATAACAAAAATCCCCAAATTCATGGTATAAGACCATGTAACCAAAAACCAATCCAAGAGAGCACAAATGGAGCCTCTCTATGGTCACAAATCGCGCTAAGACTCAAGCACACCAATGTGCAAGTGCGGACACAACACAAGCACACCATAGTGCGAGTGAGGATATTTCCGAACACATAAGGAAAACTTAAAAGAAAACAACCACACGTAAAGACAAACAAAAACGTGCTCGTGTGAGTTGTGTAACGGATGCACACATATACATAATAAAGAACACAAATTCAAGATGAACAAAGCATGTATGAAGTGTGTGTGTGTGTGTGTGTGTGTGTACCTAAACTCTTCAAGAGTCAAAGTCAAGTGAGTATACCTTTTGCTCTTGAAGTCATGGAGATGCTTGGAAGCTTGCCAACAAGGACCTATGCTACCCATTACACAATCATCCCCAATATGGTGTGGTTTGTCATGAAATAAGCCAATCATAAAATCGAGGTCCTTACAATCTCCCCCTTTGGCTATTTCATGACAAAACAACCACTCACAAATAATTCATCACAAAAACAAAAGAAATCTAGCTATTGACAATGAGAGTCCATTCTACGTTACAAAATGAGATACCTATTATTTTAAGTCTTCAAGGTCTTCAATCTCTTCGTAGATCATCATACATACACATAATAGTAAGAAAGCACTTTCCAATAACAAGTGCAAGTGAGGTAAAAAAATATAAAAAAACAGTTGCACTCAATAAAGCAATATAAAGAAATGCATGTGCATTGCTCCCCATTAACGGTTACTCTCTCTCATGATATCTACCCTAAAGAATAACCAATGCTCCCCCTATATTTCTCAAGACTTCTCCCCCTTTTTGTCATGAGATAGGCAAATGAGCTCCCCCTATCGGGTTGCTTTAGCAAAGAGAGCTATTAGCACAATTACGATGCATAATCATATACACAAATTTTATGCAACTTAAGTAATTGAGAGAGATTTAAGGAGTTTAATTTAACAAAAAAAATGTGTGAAATTTGTTGCTTTGCATGCAAGACGCATGCAAGACATATATCATTCAAGTTCAAGCAATGGTATTTGGCAAAGCAAACATCAAAAGGGTTTCTAGGAGAATTCAAACCAATTTGTACCCTTTTGTCATAAGCAAACAAGATATAGTTTTCAAAAGAATTTCAATTTAAAGAGCAACTATATCAAACTTTTTAAGCAAAACAAGACATGAGCACCCTTTTTGATTTTTCCGGGTAGGATACCTGCATGATAGTAGCCTTGTTCAACTAATAAAGGGAGAGAGAGAAGACTAAATTTGGATGAGACGTCCTTATTTATTGAATGGATGCTATATCCTTATTGAGTTTACTCATCTCATTTGCTTTCACACATATTTTACATATTAAGCAATCAAAAACATTTCATGCATATCATTTTAAGCATGTCATAAAAAAACAAGTTCGCATGTCATGGAGATAAATTATAGGTCATTCAAATGTACTTTCCCAAATAATTCTACTAGTCCAAAAATGCATGTTTGAACATAAATATGACATGGATTGCAAGTGAAGCAATGTTGCACACTTATAAAGAAAATAACATATAAGCTTATATGTGTAACCAAGAATCTCAAGCAATTACAAAAGAGCATAAAATGAATCAACTTTTTGCACATAACAAATTATGTAAGTTCGTTCTCTTTGCTTTAGCTCCTCTCATGGGGTCAAATCCAACCAAGTCAATGGGAGACATGTGCTCCTATAGACTTACCAAGTCCAATGGACCTAGTTGCATCTATGGGAGTCACATGGGCACTAAGGCAAGCGGGTTCATTCTTTCTAACCCACATAGGTTCCACTTTAACATTTTTAGTGGTCATAGACATGCTTCTTAATTCCCTAGGTGTATGTAAACTTGCCCTATTTTTCAACCGTTTTTCTTTTATGCTCTCTAACCTACACCTCTAAATATATTTAAAGCACTTTGGTCTTAAGTGACCAATCATACCACAAAAATGACAAGTAGGTATACAAGAAGAGTTTATAAATTACATTGAGATCTCATCGAGATATCGCCATGTTGATGAGATTGTCTTTGATGGTCATTCAGTTTGCTTCTCCTTGGAGCTTGAGCCGATTGGTGGCACGTTTGTGGTTTAGCTTGTTTAGGTGATTGAATCGGTTGATCTTGCCTTCTTAGTTGAGCATGCCACTTATGGTCACCTCCTTTCTTGATAGTTTACTTGTTGGAGGAGGTGGTTGGCTTCTCAAGGACTTATCCTTTCTTCTTGGATTGCCTAGGCTTTAGTTAAGTTGCCAAGGCTTGTGTGGACTTTCCTTGAGTGGAAGATTGCTTGGATGAAGCTTTGCCCTTGCCTAGAGCTTGAGGTTGTTTGACCTTAGCCTTCTTTAAATCTTCAAGGCACCTAATTTCTCTTTCCCTGAAAAGCTTCAAGGAGTTTTCTTTGTTGTCAAGCTCTTCTTTCATGGCCATTATTCGTTGGTGGCAATCTTCAATCTCCTTTTCATACTTGGACACATAAATCTTGCCCATCATCAAAGAGTCATCAATGGAGGTCTCATTCTCCATGGTCTTCAATTTGGAGATAAGAATGGAGATGTGTTCCATTTGATCATCCGTGATCTCTTTGTACTGTTGAAGTTGATTTTCACAATTTTGCTTGTTTTCTTCAAGGGTACGGATCTTTTCCTCCAAGGAAATCTTCCACAATCCCAAAATCTCATTCTCCTTGGAAAACTCTTCATTTTGCTTCAAAACTTTGAGAAGGATCACTTGATACTCCTCAACTGAGTCAATTCCCTTATCAAGGCCTTTGCCTTGGTCACTTGTTGCCACACTAACATCTTCCTCATAGGCAGCACCAAAGGCTGTGAAGCTAAGCAAATGCACTTCACCTTTGGAAGAGTCATCTTCACTGTTCTTTACCAAAATCTTCTTCTTGAAGTCATTTCTTCTTGAGTTATTTTATTTTCTTCTCAAGCTTCAAAAATCTTCTAAACTTCAATGTCATGAGGGCCATCTCCCCATCAAAGTCACTATATGAAGTAGAAGCAAGGATGTTGAAGCAAGTGCTCATAGAACCTCTAAGGGTTGGAGCATACTCAACATCAACAGAGAGGCAAACATTCCTTTCTCTGAAAATTTCCTCTCTAGGTATTTCACTCTCACACATAACGTTTAGTGAAAAAATGAATGCTAATGAATGCAAAGAACAAAATGCACAAAAATGCAAGTCGCACAATCAAGAGATAAGATCACCTAAGTATGTCCACGAACCCACATTGATACCAACTGAAAATACAACTCTAAACAACTCAAGCGTGTGTCTAAACAACCTAGAGGGGGGGGGGGGGTGAATGGGTTGTTAATCAATTATTACCAACTTTTTCGATTAGTCAATATTAACAAAAATAACCCAACACAAACGAATACAATCAACTTAATTAAAGTGCGGAAAACAATAAATGAGACGTTGATTGATTTACGTGAGAAACCCTCCAACTGGGCAAAACTCATGGGCTATCCTTCTTATCACATACAGTCACCGAAATCCACAATATGAATAAAATATTACACTGGCAAGTGATATTCGAACTCTCACTCTTGACAACCTCAGGCTTTGGACACTACCACTCACCACTCTTGGTTCAGTCCTTAATGATATCTCTTGATCCACTACTCTTGGCGTGAGCACCTCCTACTCTACCCGCAGGCCTTTTACAGTGGCACTTGACCAACGCTTGCCAACCCACCCTTGGTTGCAAGACTTTACTTGCTTGTGCAACTTCATCTAGAAGCCACAAGACTTTACTTGCTTGTGCAACTTCACCTAGAAGCCACAAGACTTTTACTCTATGAGGAGTAAAGGTCTACGTGAATATATGACAATGCTCAAATACAATAGTGTGTAAGACCACACACTAAATGGTTAACTAGATATTATAATGAAAATCAACAACCTAGTTATCAAACAGTGCCTACATACTCATACATGAGGTCTCAATTAGATTTGTAAAGAATTCTAAAAACCTAATTGTCAATTAAATCCACATGAACATTCAATAAAGCTTGACTAGATAAATGAACATTAATCTATAAACCTAATCATCAATCAATCACACAAGAATGATCAAGGGTTAGCTGTTTAGGGAATAATCAACCTAATCATGCAAGCTATCACAAACAAACCCAATCATGTTATCAAGACTCATAAATATATGCAATTAAGAGAGTCTAGGTATTTAATCAAACAATAAATACCTAATCTAGAGTAAGAACAACAATAAATGAGCTTTAATATAGTTGTAACTTACCTAGTCATGAAACCAAGATGACCCATGAAATGTTGATGCATGAAGGATGTCATGGATGCATGGGTTTTGGGTTTGGAGAGTTAAAAAAAGCTATCTTGGTGCTTTCTCTCACTAGGGGAGCTCTTTCTCTCACTAGGATATGAATTTGTGAGCTCTAGGTCTGATTGGGGAAGAAGATGATGTATTTATATGATCCTAGTAAAGCCACATAATTTTGGATAAAGAAAGATTGATTTCCAGTGACAAAAGGCGACCTTAGGGCGACCCGGAGGTTAGGTCGCTTCAAGGTCACTATTCTCTCGGGTAAAAAACGTGACAGCACAACAGCTCTAGTTTCGAGCGACCCAAAACTTGACCAAACGACATCAAAACCTCTCGTTTAGTATACCGTTGGAAAGGTATGGAAGTCTACTTTCTAATCTAATCAAGAAAACAAGATTTGGATTTCTGTAGAAATAGTTATGGTCAAAAGAGTGACCAAAGGTCAAAATTGGTCAATAACAAAAATCCCCAAAGTCATGGTATAAGACCATTTAACCAAAAACCAATCCAAGAGAGCACAAATGAAGCCTCTCTATGGTCACAAATCACGCTAAGACTCAAGCACACCAGTGTGCAAGCCCGAACACAACACAAGCACACCGTCGTGCGAGTGAGGACGTTTCCAAACACACAAGGAAAACATAAAACAAAACAACCAGACATAAAGACAAACAAAAAAGTGCTCGTGTGAGTTATGTAACGGATGCACACATATACATAAAAAAGAATACAAATTCAAGATGAACAAAGCATGCATGAAGTGTGTGCGTGTGTGTGTGCACCTAAACTCTTCAAGAGACAAAGTCAAGTGAGTATACATTTTGCGCTTGAAGTCATGGAGATGCTTGGATGCTTGCCGAGAATGACCTAAGCTACCGAATGTGGTGTGGTTTGTCATGAAATAAGCAAATCATAAAATCGAGGTCCTTACAATCCTTTTGGGTTTTCGACCCAATCGATCAACATTTTGATCGGTTGAACTTAGTCTGATCAGTTTATGCACTGCCTAGCCTTTTGTTATATCGATCAGTTACTTCATCGACTGGCCCGATTTAGTTTGACTTGTAGTTGCATCGTATGTTCGTCCGAGTAGTATTCTTTAAATGGAAAATTTATATGGCATCTAGTTTATAGACTCTTGTATTTTATCTGGTAACTAAGTCGCTGGGACGTCTCCCATTGCAATGAGGGTTTTTATTTTCTCTAACTCATTAACTTTGCTTGCCATAGCCAAGTATTTGATTGACTGGCATTTAAGCATGAGAATTTGATTATCTCATTCAACTTCTACGCATCCCATCAGGTGTAGATCACCTAAAGGCGCTCTAACAGTGCTTTTAATGCACCCAATTAGTTTTGGTGAAAGTACATTGTCTTTGCGACATATGCTTTTGGCCCCATCACTAGCCACCCCCCCCCCCCCCCCGAGAACCCATTCGGAATTCATCTAAATTTTCTTTTGTAAAAAAAAGTAAAATTAGAACACTTTTCCCTGAAATATGCTTCCCTTGAAGGGCGTTTATTAATATCTTCGAAAAAACTATATGGAGAAACAAATGATTAATATAACCGAAATCTGTAATTATTCTAATTTTAACAGCATATCTAAATTTTTTGAGAAAAAACAGAAAAAGGGAAAATCCCTTAAGGGTAAAATGTCTTCAAATATTGAGCATTGCATGGCCTGGGTAACTCTCCTCCTTATGGTCGGCCAAGGTGATATGCACCATGCCCAGCTAGTCCGATCACCTGATAAGGTCCCTTCCCACTTGTTTGCTAGCGACCCAGCTGCCTTATCCCTTGTGTTCAGGGATACCCTTCTAAGGACTAGATCTCTGAGTTTGAACTTTCTTTGTCGGACGTGTGAGTTATAGTACCTCCCTCTGTTGATAGGCCGTATTCCTCACTCTCGCCTTGTTCCTTTTTTCTTCCAACTCATCTACGTTATGTTCTAGGTTCCTTATATTGGTATCAGGCTGTTATAGCTGGACTCTTAGGGAAGTATATGCGACCTCGATTGGGATGACAGCCTCGATTCCAAATGCTATAGAATAAGGTGTTTATCCTGTCGAAGTTCTTTGAGTTGTTTGGTATGCCCAGAGTACTGCATGCAATTTATCCGCCCAATGTCTTTTTTTCCTGTCAAGCTTGGCTTACAAGGTGTGCTTAATGATCTTGTTGACAGCTTCGGTTTGACCATTGGTCTGAGGATGAGCTGGCGTAGCGTAATAATTTTGAATATGGTACTTTTGACACATTTCCCTAAAATTATCACTATCGAATTGAGTCCCATTGTCAATGATGATTATGTTTGGGATCCCGAATCGATAGATGATGTTCTTCTTTATGAATCTGGTGGTGTTAGCTTCAGTGATATGTACCAATGCTTCCGCTTCCGCCCATTTTGTGAAATAGTCAACTGCCACAATAGCATGCTTTTCTCCTCCCTTAGTCGCTGTACGAATTGGCCGATCAAGTCTAATCCCCACATCGCAAATGGCTAAGGTAAATTTAGATTCTTCTCATTCTCAGGTGGCTGTTTGATTTCATTTGAGATTCTTTGACAGGTACCACATTTTTCGGCCACCATCTTGGCATCTTGAAACAGAGTCGGCCAGTAGAAACCCTGCCTAAGGGTTTTATGGGCCAAACATTTCCCCCAGTATGGTTCCCGCAAATACCTCCGTGTATACTAGCTAGAATATTATCTCGCTTATCCTAACTGACACATCACTGTAGGGCTTTCGAAAACCCCCTTCTGTAGAGCTCTTCTTCTAGGGATGGAAAATTTGACCTGCACCCGCGGGCACCCGCCAGAACCAGACCTTGGAGGGTCGGGTTTGGGTGGAGAATTTACGACCCATGAATCCACGAACCCGTTTAAATAAAAGCCCGACGGGTGCGGGTGCGGGCTAGGAAAACGGACCCATAGGTGAACCCTACCAAATTTTCATGGACTTATATATTGTGAATTTATAGATTATGGACTTAACTACTTATGGATTAAGAAGTAAGAACCCTTAAATTATAGACTTTTGAATTATTTTTGGTCGTTTTATTTTTTTTGTTATTATTGTTTTGTAAATGTATCATGTAGGGAACTAGAGATGGAAATTCAATTCAGTTAATCAAGTATAAAGCAGGTGACTAGTGATTACATGTGGAAATTTACAAATGACAAATCGTGGGTTCACAGGTTGCGGGTTTGTGGGTACCCCGCAGGTGAAGCATCCACCCGTGAACCCGCATTGGTTTGCGGGTTCACGGGTGAGGGTATGGGTGTAGCCTAAACCCGCGGGTGCAAACCAGCACCAGAACCCGCTTACCTACATGGGTTCGTGGGCGGGCATGGGTAAGGTAAATTTTCACGAGTGCGGGTGTGGATTTCCCAAAACCCGCCCGAACCCGACCCGTTGCCATCCCTATTTCCTCATAATATTGAATGACGGGTTGCCCTATATCTAATGCACTTTGCTTCAGTTGCATCTTCAAGAGCATGCCTTCTTCTAGGTATTACCTGATCGGGGTAATCCAAGTGACCTGCTCTGCTTCTACTGTCTCCACTGTCAGCTTCTCTCCTTCCTCTATGCTAGGTTTTTTGAGATGAGCCACTGGAATCATCTTATACCAGATACCAGCGGTTGCCGACACCAACCTTGACAATGCATCAGCCTTTTCATTCTTTTCTCTTGAGATCTGAGTGATTCTATAATCCTTGAATCTCTCGAGAAGTACCTTAGCTATATCTGAATATGCCACCATATTAGAATCTTTTGCCTGGTACTCATCCAAGACCTAGTTGACCACAACCTGGGAGTCAATGAATATCTCTATTTCGTCTGCTCCCAGCGCCGTGCACACTCTGAGTCCAGCCAGCAGTGCTTCATACTCGGCCATGTTATTGGTAGCCTTGAAGTCAAATCTTAAGGCACATTCCACATGATCACCTTCAAGGGTTGACACCACTGTGCCAACCCCGCGTGCCCGCCCCGTGTGCCAGCCCCGCTACCATGCATATTTGACGACCCATCAACGTGTAGCCTCCAATTAAAAACTTTCTTTTCCTTTTCTTCTAGTATCCTTATCACCTACTTGTTCGGTTCTGTGAACTCAGCAATCAGGTCTGCCATAGCTTGACCCTTTATTGCAGCCCTGGGCAAGTAAGTGATATCAAACTCACTCATCTCGATCGCTAATTTTGACAGCCTTCCCGACATTTTTGGCTTAGACAGGATTTGCTTTAAAGGACAATCTGTGTATACCTCAATCTTGTGTGCCTGAAAATAAGGTCTTAGCTTTCTTGCGGCTATCACTAATGCCAGAGCCATCTGTTTGGCTGTTGAGTACCTTGTTTCTGCTAGCAACAAAGCTTTGCTAGTATAATACACTGGTTTCTGAACTCCTTCATCTTTCCTGAACAATACCGACCATGTGGTCACAGTTGTGACAGATAGGTATATGTACAGCGTTTCTCCCACCTATGGCTAACAAGATAGGAACCTTGCCCAAGTATTCTTTGATCATCTGAAACACTTGCTCACATTCCTCGTTCCATTCTACCCCCTTGCCTTTCCTTATTGCTCTGAAGAAAGGTAAGCACTTGTCGGTTGATTTGCTAATGAATCGATTCAGTGATGCTAGGCCACCCCTCAATCTTTGGATGTCTTTCAGAGTGAACGGAGACCTCATCTTCTCTAAGGCTCTTATTTTCTCAGGATTTACTTCTATCTCTCTCTGGTATACTTGGAATCTGGGGAACCTCCCTGATGGTACCCCGAAGACATACTTGTTCAGGGTTGAGCTTCATTTCATATTTCCTCAACACTTGGAAGGTTTCTTCCAGATCAGTCGCATGCCTAGTTTTTGTGACGCTTTTCATTAGCATGTCATCTATATAGACTTCCAAGTTTCTGCCGATCTTTCTGGCAAACATCTTGTTTACCAGTCTTTGATAAGTCGCCCTAGCATTTTTAAGACCAAAAGGCATCACTTTATAACAGTAAAGCCCTTGATCTGTTACGAAGGTGGTTTTTTCTTCATCCGGACCGAACAAACTGATCTAGTTATAGCATGAATATACGTCCACGAAAGTTAGCAACTTGTGCCCCGTAGTCGCATCGACCAACTGATCTATTCAGGGTAGAGGAAAACTATCTTTCGGGCATGCCTTGTTGAGATATGTGAAGTCTACACACATTCTCCACTGTCCATTTTTATTTTTTATGAGCACCACATTCGCCACCCAATCGCGATACTGAACTTCCTTGATTGATCTTGCTGCCAGTAACTTATGGACTTTTTCTTTAATAGCCTTACTCCGTTAAGGGTTGAATCGACGCCTTTTCTGAATTATTGGATTGTGCTCGCGGTCGACAGTTAGAGCGTGGGATATTATTTTGGCATCGATTCCTTGCATGTCTTCATGTTTCCAAGCAAACACGTCATTTTATTCTTTCAATAGATTGACTAGTCGATCCTGTATAGGTTTGGTTAGATGTGTTCCCAATTTTACAGTTTTTTAAGGATTCTTGTCGTTTATAACTACCTCAACGGTCGGCTCCCCTTCCTGAACTTCCCCATCCTCTAGAGGTGACTCCCTTTGGTCCAGGTCAAATCGAGTCAACGTTTTCGTGTTTTCCTCGCTCTCATCTTCTTCTGAGTGTTTCCTTTGCTCAATGGATTCTATCTGCATTACGTCTGGCTCGACTTTTTCTCTGTTAACCGCCAGATTGGCTTTCCTTGCCCATTCTTGGGATCCCTTCAATACTCCAACCCTAGCTTCGGTCGAGAACTTGACAGTCAGGGCATAGGTTGTAGTAACCGCCTTTGTTTTGTTCAAGAATGGTCTGCCTAGCAAGGCAATGTATGGCCAATTCTCGGTGTCAACAACCATAAAGTCAAGCAGTACTATTTTTTGGCATGGAAAACTTCCTATCTTGACCGAAAGTTTGACGGTCCCCAGAGATCTTACTTCTGCTCCTCTAATTCCTGTGAACGGAATCGCCAGTGGTTGCAAATCTTTCCTATGAAGCCCTAACTGATCGAACACCCTGGCGCTCAGAATATCCACCAAGCTCCCATCATCGATCGATATTCTTCTTACTTCTCGGTGTCCGACACTAGTTGTCACAACAATTGCGTCATTTGGCTTAACCTCCAATCCGCAAGCATCAACTTCAGAGAAAATGATCAGATCCCACCCTTGTTTGATCATTTTCTGATATGGACCCAACGAGTTCACCTCGAAGTTTCTCTGGTCATCTATTGCTTCACGAACTTCTGACATTCTCTTCCTGCTACTCTTCCAGTACAGGGCCCCCAAAAATGGTGTTGATAGCTCCGGCATATGAACTTCCCCTTGGACTACCCATTCTTTTCTGGTAGGGCTTTACGAGATCGTTCTGCCGATTATCATTTCCTTTAAGAACCACATCTTTTAGGTGCCCTTCTCAAATTAACTTTTCAATGTAATCCCTAAAATGGTAACATTTAGAGGTTTCATGGCCATTCTTTCGGTGGAAACGACAATACTTCGAGGTGTCCCTCCAAGAAAAACTGGATTGCCTTGGAGGCTTCTTATATAAGTTCTTGTCCTCGATTATATTCAGAACTTCTTCTTGTTTCTGTGTCAGTGGAGTATAATTTGAGTACTGCCTGTTATAGGTCTTGTTACCCTTTTAGTTATCTTCCTTGCGGCCTTCCTTGCCCTTCCCAGAGTTATTCTTTTGGTCACCTTTGGGGTTTCCCTTCGAGTCATTATATTTAGGTTTTTAACTCTCACTTGGCCGACCACCATGTATATACTCCCCTCCATGGGCTATTTACTCTTCTTCTGCCATTACGTATCCTCCCACATCGTCCACAAGATTAGCATAGGTGATTGGTCCCTTTTGTCTTAGACTGAGTGACAATTGGCTGTGCTGCAGGCTGTTGACAAATACAGCCACAACCGCATCGTCATTAGGGTCCTGCACTTCCGAGACTTTTTACAAAAATCGGGCAAGGTAGTCTTTTAACTTCTCATCCTTTCTTTGCTTCAGGGTCAAAAGAACGAATATCGACTTCCTTCGTTGGATATTTCCAATGAACTGCCTGGTGAAGGCCTGTATCAATTCCTCGAAGTTCCCGACCGATCCGCTTGCAAGGTCACTGAACAATCTGGACCCCTGATCCCCTAGTGTTTGAGGGAAGATTTTTTACAGGAGTGCATCATCGTAATCATACTACGTCATTGACTTTGGTTCCTTCTGACGTGCTCTTGAGGGTCGATGTTGGCCTTAAATTGTTCCATATGCGGCATTCATAATTTTTCAGAGAAACGGGTGTGTCTTATGGATGCAGTGAATGGATTACCGGAATTACCAATCAACAGGTTCCCTCGTCATTGTCTCCATTCTAGCGCTTCTGTCCTTCTTAGCAGAATTTCTCATTCTTCTTCTGGTTCGCATTGCTCATCGAACTTTTACCGGATGATGAGACCATAAGGGTCTTTTGAAGCTCGCCCTGTAACTTGGGTTCCTCGAACATCATATCTAGGAGCGAGAGTTGTCTCTCTATGCCTCCTTGGGGGCTCCTCTCTGTCCGTTGAAGGTGAACAAGATCCTCTCCTATGGCCGTCATACCTATTGCCCCGGTCATAACTCGCTTGTAACAACGTCATACGGACTGTGCTATCTTCTTTTCTGGCTGGCTTGGTCCTTATTCCTCCTGTGATCCTGGTAATCTTGACTATCGTTACCCTTTTAAGATCTCTCCCTCTTTTCCTGGCGATTCACTTTATTCTTATAGGTTTTCCGTGGAGCGTCGGGAGTTAGAACTACTATCTCAGATCGTATCTTAGGGCCCCGTGCCATCGTTGGTCTAGATAACTGGAATGGTGAGGTCAAATTTGCAGTAGCGATTATATTGATTCACAGCTTAGCGGTGTCCTCGATGACTATCCGTAAGGATTCCTGAACATCCTGGAAGGCATATGGGGAGATGCTAGGAAGGGTATTTTCAGAGGTGGTTACGTCTTGTCTGATGGAAGGTGGAGTTCTGGACGGCAGGTTCCCTTTAAGGTTTACTATACCAGCATCGTCGGTATCACAAGGAGTACCGGTTTCATGTGGAGACTGACTTCCATCCCTATTGTATGTCATGTTACTGCTTCATAAGCTTTCGGAGGTTCAAACCACCCCCCTCCTTCTAGCGCCAATTGTTGACGGTGATTTTTGGATTGCGTAAAGTCAATCCCGCGTCACACAAAGTATGTAAAGTTTGTAGCTCTATAATGAATAGAAATAAATAAAAGAAGTTGTGCAAGCAAGTTTAACGTGGTAAAACCCAAAAGTAGGGAAACATCTACGGTTGCTAGTGACAGCGAGTAGAAGAATTCACTACGAATAATATGATTACACACTCAACCTTACTAACTCTCTTGAATATCTAATGATTCGTGAACCCCTTGTTGGGTATTTTTTAGGTCTATTTATACATGTATAGAACCCTAATTCTTTTAGTACAAGTAAAAGAAAGGTGGCAGTAATTTAATAAAACTCTGACTTGTTGGAGGCGTTTCAAGCGTATCAGGACTCTGCCTATTTTGGGTTCTGATAACTCTTAAGGAAATCTGTTTCCTTATTAGAGTGTGCTTCTTGCAACCTTATTTAAGAAGGATTCTTCTGTACATGTTTGAGTCGTAATGATATTATCAACATGCTAAACATCCGAACGTATCTAGACATTGTCCACGTGTCACTTAGCCGACCATCTTTCAAAGCCGATTAGATCTCTTTCATCTCCGACCAGGTATCTACACCCGATCGCTATCTTGCTAACCCGATCAATCTAGTTACCTTGGTCGGGTTTTTCCAACCCGATCATCTAAGTAACTTTGATCAATATTGTGAGGTTATTTTCTGATCATTTTAGGTTGGTTCAATACAGTTGACATTTGTTAACACGATGTTTACGCTGATGTGTTATCTCTTCAAATTATACCAATAACAGTTAGCTTAAGGCAAATTAACCGTGTTTGTATTTTTCACAAATTATATTATAACTTTCCAAGTTCAAATAGAGAATCATAGATTTTCATTAATCTCTCAAAAATAATCTCTCATTGCTAATGAATCAAGCATATTAAGCAAAAACATGTGTGTGTGTGTGTGTGTGTGTGTGTGTGTGGGTGGGTGGGTGGGATTATTCTAGCATATATAAAAGGAGTAATTGCGATATCAACATGCAAACCACTTCAAGACCTATCCATCTAAAGCATTTCCAATCTAGGTCAAACCGATTATCATTTGGAATTTTTGCTTTAAAAAGAATAGATTTCAACATATGAGCATGTGTGTGCATGTGGCTCGTTTTCCCATTTGTATTTGTCAACCTGAGCAATTCACAATTTTCAACTATACTCCTTTAAGCCTTTTTTTCATTGGCTTTAAATCAAAGATTTTTTATTTTTTATTTTTTCAACACTTCTTTGATTTGTTTTTTGTTTAACAAAAACATATACTCCTCATGACGGCTTTCACTTATCACAATGGTGTAGCCCTTTCCTACATTGGGCGGCTTTACAACCAAGGTGTTTAGCCCTTTTCATGAGGGTGCTCGTTGAGTTCTATGTAGATTTTGATGCAAAATTGATACTAACAGTAGGTCATATATCATGTACTTGTAGGGAAATATTGCTTAAAACCACAGCGGAAGGTGAAAAAATAATTTTCGTATAGTTTAAAATTTTTCTAAAGATTTGAACCTTAACCCTTTAATTAATTAAACTCAAATATACGGTTAGAGTTAAATACCTCTTGTCGCGTGATCCGATAGACTTACGTCGATGGTAATCTGCAAGATCTTCAATCCTAGCACGTACGTGAATCACCTAGGAGCGTGGTTTCCCTTTTTCTTTGAATTGCTTACCTTAGAATGGATGTATGGAATTTCTGATCTTGATCTTCAATAGTAAAACACCAATAGCCTAAAAAAATAGTTCCGGTCACTTTTGAATTCACAATCAATATGATTGAAACTCGCGTAACTCTAAATCGAAAGTGTGCACAAAACCTTTTGATGTTAAAGGCTTGTAAGTGCACTATCGAATGAGAACTTATTTTCTTTTTCTCTCTTGGCCGAAAATCTATGTGTATAGAGTAGGATTTTTTATTTTCAAAACGAACAAAAATCTCTCTCTATTTTGCTTCTTGGTGGCCAAAAATTCATAACCTTATATTTATAGGTTGGCCGAATTTTCTCCTTCACCAAGTAGGGTTGGCCGAATTCATTGAATAGGAAATCTAGGGTTGGTTAATTTCCTTACTTGAAAAGAAATTATCCTTTTCCCTAATTCCTATCAATTCAAGAATCCTAACCCTTGTTGGAGTAGTGGTGGCCGAAATCTTTGTATAATAAGGAGTGTATGTGGACTTAATCCTTACCACATTAAGACTCCTATCACATAAAAGAATTTCAACCCTAATCCAACACATAGTATTTAATTTACTGATCAGGAAAAGATTTTGATTTAAACTATTAATTAATTAAATAATTAATTAATTCCCATTTATTCAAAACAATAAAATAAAATAATATCTTGGGCTATTTCATTTAGCCTTGCCGCCCACACCTTGTATATATGGGCCCAATATTATTTTTCTTATTTTATTTAATCCATTAGACTTTAAATAAAAGCTCACATGTGAACCAGACTTATTCTTACTAAAAGAAACAAGCCTACATGTCTCCTTTTAATATATTAATATAATAGTGCAGCCCATTAAATAAATAATAGACATATTATATTCTTAATATATTAAATGCAATTCTAGATGGACCCATAAATTGGTCCGGTAGAATATATCAAGTGATCCATGCAAGTACCTGTGGATTGTGGATCTTGGCGGGCTATCTAAATTTAAGCTTCAATAGACATAACCTAATCACAATCAACAAATGATTCACTTAAGTCCGATCTATTAATTTTAACTCATTCCACTAAAGAGCTAAAATTAAACTCTTAAATAAAGATAGAATAAGGAGATGTTTCTCATTCATACCCTAGACAATCTTATAGGAGATGGTGTATCCTCGTGAATAATATCAGCAATCGCCAAGAGCTCATAGACCGCCTATAACTCTCCAAGTTACCATATTTCCTCATATGACCACATTTTGAACTTGGATATTTTGACTTGTCCAGAAGCCATGTCTTCAATAATCATTATTGAAAACTCAACATTGAGATTTAATATCCAATACCTCAAAACATCCATATGATGATATTATACTCTCATTTAATAAATGGAGCCACGATGTCCATATCTATAAATGAAGTCCTCTATCGATTAACAAATGAATACCACCAAACTATCGAGTATAGACTATGCAATATAATCGTACTCATTGATAGCTCAAATGATAACACTTGCAACCATAAGTCCATCATTTATCTCAGGATTTAGATAGACTCTCCGATTGTCCTGATAATGAAAAGACTTATATCTAGTGACGGTTCTAGATAAAGTATATTATTGTGATCCAGTTCAATGCACCCAGTGCACTAGATTCTTTTACTCGAAAACCTTTCGATGATTTTAAACTCATCATAACTCATTTGATCCCACTCAAATGCTAGTAAAAGAATTCTACAACTTTATCAAGATAGAGGTGCCCAACCTTTAACTTAAGTTGTGAACGTTATTCAAGACTAACTAAAGAATTGTGTCTACCTCATACATATCCGGATGTACAAACAATTCTTCATATCTCGTAGTCTTTTGACCTTATGATTATTTACCTTGACAATTATAATTATAAATGCTATAAGATTTTGCAGAATCAGAAATCACTTTATTTATATGAAAAGATTGTCAATTACAATATTACACTCTTGCTATTGAGCATAATCCTAACAATCTGCAACTTGCTCTATAGCAAATATGTCATATCTCTCATTCCCATGTTCTCTAGGTGCCCAACAAAACTCTTCTGAGATAGAGCCTTTGTGAAGGGATCTGCTAGATTTTCTGCCGACGCGATTTTGGTAATCGTCACGTCTCCCCTATGAACAATCTCCCTTAAAAGATGATAATTTATTTCAATGTGTTTTCCTCTCTTATGACTTCTTGGTTCTTTCGAATTAGCCACTGCTCCACTGTTGTCACAGTAGATAGTGATCTGCTTATTCGCACTAGGAACTACTTCTAAGTCAATCAAGAATTGGCGAAGCCAAACAGCCTCCTTGGCAGCTTCGCATGCAGCTACATACTTTGCTTCCATGGTGGAGTCAGCAATACAGGATTGCTTGATACTCCTCCAAATGACTGATCCTCCTCCAAGAGTAAACACAGATCCTGATGTGGATTTTCTAGAGTCAGAATCCAATTGGAAATCAGAATCTGTATACCCAACAGGGATTAAATCCCCTCTAGAGTATACAAGAAAATTATCTTTCGTTCTCCTAAGATACTTGAAAATATGCTTGACTGCCGTCCAGTGATCAGGACCAGGTTTCGATTGAAACTTGCTAACTATGCCAACAGCAAAACAAATATCTTGTCTAGTACAGAGCATTGCATACATGAGACTTCCAACTACCGAGGCATATGGAACTCTACTCATGAATTGCTCTTCATGCTCATTCTTAGGAATTTGTTCCTTAGAAAGTTTGATTCCATGCCTAAAAGGTAACATACCTTTCTTGGAATCTTGCATGGAAAACCTAGACAAGATTTTGTCTATGTATGAGGCTTGGGATAGTGCAATCGTTTTATTCTTTCTATCCCTTATTACTTGGATACCTAGAATAAAACTTGCTTCTCCTAAGTCCTTCATATCAAATTGTTTTGCTAACCATTCTTTTACTGATGTCAATACTCCCACATCGTTTCCAATGAGTAATATATCATCTACGTAAAGAATAAGGAAAACCAACTTGTCACTTTTGATCCTTTTGTATACACAAGGTTCTTCAAGGTTCTGTAAAAATCCAAAACCTTTTACAGCTTGGTCGAACCTTATGTTCCAGGATCTGGATGCTTGCTTTAATCCATAAATTGATTTCTGCAACTTGCATACCTTTTCCATTTGGCCTTTTTCAATGAATCCTTCTGGTTGCATCATATAGATGCTTTCGTCAAGACTTCCATTAAGGAAAGCTGTCTTGACGTCCATTTGCCAAATCTCTAAATCTAAAGATGCTGCAATGGATAAGAGTATCCTAATGGATTTAAGCATGGCCACAGGAGAGAAGGTTTCCTCGTAATCGATACCTTCTTTCTGTGTGCAACCTTTAGCTACCAATCTAGCTTTAAAAGTTTCCACATTTCCATCCATACATCTTTTCCTCTTGTATACCCATTTGCACCCAATGGGTTTTATCCCTTTAGGCAAGTCTACAAGGGACCAGACTTTGTTATCGAACATGGATTCAATCTCAGATTGCATTGCCATTTGCCAATGGTGACAATCAACATCCTCCATCGCTTCCTTGTACGTATAGGGATCATCGTCGTCAGGGAGATTCTCAACAGATTCTCCTAGACCGATGTATCTTTCAGGTTGGGTTCTAACCCTCCCACTACGACGAGGAATGGTAGGTTGTTGATTTTGTGTTAGAGTGGAAATTACAATTGGGTTAGGTTGTGAAACCTCTTGTGGAATTGTATCTCCTGACATATCATTCAGGACAATTCTACTTTTGGGAACAAAATCATTCATATAGTCCTTTTCCATAAATGTAGCATTTGTTGAAACAAACACTTTTAGATTTGAAGGACTATAGAAATAATATCCTCTAGTTCCTTTTGAATACACCACAAATATGCATGTTTCCGAACGGGGCTCCATCTTTTCTGTCTTTCCTTTTAACACATGTGCAGGACAACCAAATATCCTTATGTGTTGTAAACTAGGCTTTCGCCCAGTCCACAACTCATATGGTGTTCTAGGAACCGACTTCGATGGTACCACGTTTAGAATATATATTGCAGTTTGTAGAGCATATCCCCAAAAAGAAATAGGAAGTGTTGAATAACTCAACATAGACCTAACCATGTTCAAAAGAGTTCTGTTTCTCCTTTCTGCTACCCCATTTTGTTGAGGTGTACCTGGTGCAGAAAACTGAGAAACTATCCCATTATCAATAAGATATTGCTGAAACTCACCAGATAGATATTCTCCACCACGATCAGATCTCAAGATTTTTATGCGTTTCTCAAGCTGATTTTCTACTTCAGCTTTGAATGCTTTGAACATGTCAAAAGCATCCGACTTATGTCTCATGAGATACACATAACCAAATCTTGAGTAATCGTTTGTGAAGGTGATGAAGTACTCATATCCACCTTTAGCTTGAATGCTCATAGGACCACATACATCAGTGTGTATTAGTCCTAAACATTCAGTGGCTCTTGCACCTTTGGTATTGAATGGCCTTTTGGTCATTTTACCTTCCAAACAAGATTCACAAGTTGGTAGATCATCGACCTTTAAGTCACTTAAAGGTCCGTCACATACCAATCTTTTAATCCTATTAGGGTTAATGTGACCTAGGCGTAAATGCCACAGGTAGGTTTCATCTTTTGATAATTTTACTCTTTTATGATTAGGTTCCGTTATTTCTGTGTCTAACGAGTGAGAGATATTTCTATGCAAAAAGAATAGACAGTTTTCCAATGTACCTTTGCAAACAATTTTGTCATTCTTACTTATAATAAAAGCTTTATTAAAAGTAACCGAATATCCAAATTTATTTAAACAAGAAACTGAAATTAAATTCCTCTTGAATTGAGGTACATAATAAACGTCTATTAAATCTAAATGCCTACTAGAATCTATAATAACTCTAATATCTCCCACTGCACTTGCAGACACTAACGATCCGTTGCCCAAGCGCAAATTGATTTCGTTCTTTTTCAGCTTTCTCCTTTCTTGGAACCCCTGCAAGGAAGAACAAAGATGATTAGTGGCTCCAGAGTCTATGATCCAAGAATCTGTAGAATCTGCCACAAAACATGTTTCAAGATAATTAATATTACCTTCTTCCTTCTTGTTCTGGGACTTTGGGCAATTTCTTTTCCAATGTCCCTTTTCACCACAAAGAAAGCATTTCCCTTTGATCTTGGTTACTTTCTTGGTCTCCTTCTTGGTAGGCCCAAGTTGCTTTTTCTTCTGTTGTTTCTTGACCTTCTTACGGGTCTTAACAGTAGCAACTTTACCAACCATATGAATCTCTTGACCTTTGCTTTTCACAAGGATCTTTTCAACGCTTTGAACATCTTGCATCAGGCCCTACAAGGTGTATTCCTTTTTGTTCAAGGTGTAGTCCAACTTGAACTGATCAAAGGAATCTGATAGTGAGTTGACAACCATGTCAATTTTGGTCTCACCATCTATCTCAGCGCCATTTAATTCTGCGATATTTAGATGTGCTATGACTTTCATCATGTGATCTTTCACAGCCTGTCCAAGTTTCATCCTAAGATTCATAAAAGCAGTCACTGCCTCTCTCTTAGTCGTCCTAGACCTCATAGCAAACATCTCTTCCAGAGACATCATAATATCAGCAGCATACCCCATTCCTTCATGCTACTGTTGCAACACGTCGGAGATAGTAGCTATAATGTAAAATTTGTCCATATCATCTTAGGTCTTCCACTGCTCATACTCATCTCTTTGCAAAATACTTGATTCATTATTAGGAGCAGGTGGTTTGCAAAATACTTGATTCATTCATTATTGCAAAATACTTACGTCGATGGTAATCCGCAAGATCTTCAATCCTTGCACGTACTTGAATCACCTAGGAGCGTGGTCTCCCTTTTTCTTTGAATTGCTTACCTTAGAATGGATGTATGGAATTTCTGATCTTGATCTTCAATAGTAAAACACCAAGAGCCTAAAAAAATAGTTCCGGTCACTTTTGAATTCACAATCAATATGATTGAAACTCGCGTAACCCTAAATCGAAAGTGTGCACAAAACCTTTTGATGTTAAAGGCTTGTAAGTGCACTATCGAATGAGAACTTATTTTCTTTTTCTCTCTTAGCCGAAAATCTATGTGTATAGAGTAGGATTTTTTATTTTCAAAACAAACAAAAATCTCTCTCTATTTTGCTTCTTGGTGGCCGAAAATTCATAACCTTATATTTATAGGTTGGCCGAATTTTCTCCTTCACCAAGTAGGGTTGGCCGAATTCATTGAATAGGAAATCTAGGGTTGGTTAATTTCCTTACTTGAAAAGGAATTATCCTTTTCCCTAATTCCTATCAATTCAAGAATCCTAACCCTTGTAGGACTAGTGGTGGCCGAATTCTTTGTATAATAAGGAGTGTATGTGGACTTAATCCTTACCACAATAAGACTCATATCACTTAAAAGAATTCCAATCCTAATCCAACACATAGTATTTAATTTACTGATCAGGAAAAGATTTTGATTTAAACTATTAATTAATTAAATAATTAATTAATTCCCATTTATTCAAAACAATAAAATAAAATAATATCTTGGGCTATTTTATTTAGCCTTGCCGCCCACACCTTGTATATATGGGCCCAATATTATTTTTCTTATTTTATTTAATCCATTAGACTTTAAATAAAAGCCCACATGTGAACCAAACTTATTCTTACTAAAAGAAACAAGCCTACATGTCTCCTTTTAATATATTAATATAATAGTGCAGCCCATTAAATAAATAATAGACATATTATATTCTTAATATATTAAATGCAATTCTAGATGGACCCATAAATTGGTCCGGTAGAATATATCAAGTGATCCATGCAAGTACCTGTGGATTGTGGATCTTGGCAGGCTATCTAAATTTAAGCTTCAATAGACATAACCTAATCACAATCAACAAATGATTCACTTATGTCCGATCTATTAATTTTAACTCATTCCACTAAAGAGCTAAAATTAAACTCTTAAATAAAGATAGAATAAGGAGATGTTTCTCATTCATACCCTAGACAATCTTATAGGAGATGGTGTATCCTCGTGAATAATATCAGTAATCGCCAAGAGCTCATAGACCGCCTATAGCTCTCCAAGTTACCATATTTCCTCATATGACCACATTTTGAACTTGGATATTTTGACTTGTCCAAAAGCCATGTCTTCAATAATCATTATTGAAAACTCAACATTGAGATTTAATATCCAATACCTCAAAACATCCATATGATGATATTATACTCTCATTTAATAAATGGAGCCACGATGTCCATATCTATAAATGAAGTCCTCTATCGATTAACAAATGAATACTACCAAACTATCGAGGATAGACTATGCTATATAATCGTACTCATTGATAGCTCAAATGATAACACTTGCAACCATAAGTCCATCATTTATCTCAGGATTTAGATAGACTCTCCGATTGTCCTGATAATGAAAAGACTTTTATCTAGTGACGGTTCTAGATAAAGTATTTCATTGTGATCTAGTTCAACGCACCCAGTGCACTAGATTCTTTTACTCGAAAACTTTTCGATGATTTTATACTCATCATAACTCATTTGATCCCACTCAAATGCTAGTAAAAGAATTCTACAACTTTATCAAGATAGAGGTGCCCAACCTTTAACTTAAGTTGTGAACGTTATTCAAGACTAACTAAAGAATTGTGTCTACCTCATACATATCCGGATGTACAAACAATTCTTCATATCTCATAGTCTTTTGACCTTATGATTATTTACCTTGACAATTATAATTATAAATGCTATAAGATTTTGCAGAATCAGAAATCACTTTATTTATATGAAAAGATTGTCAATTACAATATTACACTCTTGCTATTGAGCATAATCCTAACAGTACTAGGCAATAAACTTTTAGATGCATCCATAATCTACACATTTTCAAACTCAACTACTCAAACATAAACATATAAGAGAAGTATTAGTGCAGTTTTGTAAAATCAAGATTTAAAAGCTCAAGTGCATGATCTAAAAACAATAAAGTTATTTGTTCAAGATCATTACTTCTCAAGTGAGTAGCTCTCAAAGAAATTGATATTCAAAATAATTTTTGCTTATCAAGCCACTCAGAAATACACATAGACATCTATTAACAGGGTTTTCTGACAAGAGACCAAAAGAGAATTTTCCAATAGAGACCTTCCTAGGAAGATTCATCCAAATACTTTAGTAAACCAACAAGATCAGTACCACAACCTAGAAGGAGCCAATATTTGACAAGGTCAAACCTCGACTACCTATCTATTTGCATAGAATATCAGCTCTGCGAGCTAACGAAGGCATGTACCTCGCTTCAACTGAAGCTTCTGATGTCAGCCCCATATCAGTACTGTTACTAGCCAAATTTGGCTAGGGACCAAAGGGAAATTTTTTCACCCTCCTAGTCTGACTCCAGGCCCGAGGTCATCCACCAGGAGATCACGCTTCCCAAAGCCTCCCCCGAGATCGAGATTACCTCGCAACCTCTCCAGAAGTTTGCCTAAACCCCGCTGTCATAGAGGAGTGTCCGCAGGGGGCCACATCGAGCTCCAAGAAATCAAGGGAGGTCAGACCGAGCTCCTAGCTAGGTTAAGCACCTGAATACTGGAACCAAGACATTGATCTACCTCGCCATACATGCCATATTCAACGACCTCTATGAAGGATCATGCTGTGAAGATACGAAGATACACTGGATCATATCTGGAAACATTATATACGTGCAGAACAAGTAATAGAGTCCAAAGAGGAAACAAACTGATCTCCACCAAGATATTCTCAATTCGGCTATTAACTCAAAGTCAATGACATTTAAACGAGAAATCCTGCCCGATAAGAAGGGGAGAGACTGAGAAAATCAAGGGGAGAATCAGTTGATTTAACCTACAAAACTATGAATAAATAGAAAGAAAGGGAAAAAGAAGAGGAGACGACTTTTCGACAAGCATACGACAACAACCCTACTACACCCTAGAGAGATTGAGAGCGATTGAGAGATATTTGTGAACGATACACCATTGATAAGAATACAGAAAACATTTTCGTTCTCTTTTGTTCATTCTCTTTTGATGGTACTGATAATAGTATTTTTTGTCATTTCTAACTAGCACTGACTAGAATACATTCTACCTTGACCACCACCTCCGTAGTAGTGGTTTTGAGGGTGTTAATTGAGATTTCTCACCTTGAGTAAAATTTCAGTTAACAAGTATAATGGTAGCTCGTACGCCTAGTACCCCGCGAAGTACCTCGACATCAATCAAAGTACCTGGTACCTCGATACCCTCCAGGGCATCGCCTCAACTCCCACCTGATATCTAGGACGCCTACTCGAAGCCCCTTCAAGACAAGCACCACACCTGCCAAGCAATACGAGAATGAACATAAAGACACAAGCACCATTCCAGCAAGACACGAAACAAGCTCCATCAATCTGATATACTAGCACCTCAATCTGCCAGAGACCAGAATTTCCCTCCAAAGCTCTACAAAGAAGGAAAGTTGACTCCATAGCAAAAATAAAGCGCCATTAATGAAACCAAATAGTCAACATAATCAGAATTTGAATTCGACAGTAATTAAAGGGATCAAATCCTGTGCCTTCAGCCCCACTCAATGCTTTTCAACGCTTAAAATGGGACTTTCAATAATCCTCATGAAGGTGACCAGATATTTAGGGGATCTTGGGAGAACTATCTATACAGCTTTGAACGTTAAAGATTGGGATCCAAACATCATTTTTTATTGCCAGAAAAGAGAGTTTAATTTCCAGAGCAATACTTTTTGAATTCTCTGAAGCCAGTGAGAGTCCATTGACAATCATTGGAAGGAAATATCCACTTATCGACATAAACGAAGGCTCAGCCTTTTTCCTGTGTAAGAGGAAATAGAGAGTTTAGTGTGAGGAGAGTCTGAATTGTAACGATACTACTATTAATGGAAAAATTCACTCGGGATGAAAATATCAGTTAACACCCTCGCCCACTACCGGTAGCTGTAGCAAGGTAGGTACCTTCGGTACCGGGGTCCCTTTCTATAATCTGGAGCAAGAGATCAAGTGATGGAGAAAGAACACTAGGGACCGGGAAATGTAAAAGAACACTGTTTTATCTAATAAATCTCTATAACAGGATTACAATAAGTATACATACCCTCGTCTCTCTATTCTCACTCTTTTACACAGGATGGAGATAGAGAAAGCGTTCATGTCGATAAGTGGATATTTTCCTCCAGTGATTGTCAATGGACTCTCACTGGCTTCGGGGAATTTTTAGAGATAACTCTCTCGGAATCTCTCCTTATGGCAATCCAGAATCCTTCCAGCCTCAATTCCTTTGTCTTCCAAAAATCCTCTTGAAATCCGGTTGTCATAATGAAGATCATTGAGAATCCTATTTTAGGCGTTGAAAGGCATTTGAGTGGAGCTAAAGGCGCGGGATTTGATCCCATTAATCAATGGCGAATTAAAATTCTGATTCGGTTGACCATTGGGTCATTAATGGTGCTTTATTTTGGCGATGGAGTCAACTTTCCTTCTTCGTTGGAGCTTGGTGGCGATGGAGTATAACGCTGGTACCTCATTTTAATGAGCTTGTTCTGCGTCATGCTGGAAGGGTGCTTATGTCTTTATGCTTCCTATCGTATTGCCTGGAAGGTAGGATACTTGCCTTAGAAGAGCTCCAGATATGCATACTAAGTACCAGGTGGGAGTCGGGGTGACACCAAGGCAAATATCGGGGTAGTACCAAGGTGGTATCGAGGTAGGTATCGAGGTACCAGAAGCCTTGATTGATGTTGAGATCCTTACGGGATGCAAGTTATCATCGTACTGATCTCGAGCTGGTATTAGGAGCTTTAGTAGGGCGAGGTACAAGCTTTCGGAGCCGATGTCCTATCTAGATAGACGTATAGTCAAGGTTCCAACCTCGTTGGATATCGGTCCCATCTAGGTGGTGGTACCGATCTCGCTGGCTTCCTGGAGTATCTGGATGAGTCTTTATGGGTAGGTCCCTGTTGGAAAATTCTCTCTTGGTCCCTTGCTAGAAAAATCTGTTAACAACTACTGATACCTTTTTTTGAATAAAACAATGTTATTTTATATCTTATCGATCCTTCTTATCCTGTTCCTTATTTACATTCATTTACATTACGAGGAAGGATCGCTGTACCGAAGGTACCTATCCCGCTATTGGCTAACGGTAGTGGGTGAGGGTGCTAACCGAGATTTCACTCCCAGAGTGATTTTTCCGTTAACACTTTTTGGCGCCGTCTGTGGGAAAATCACTACACCCTCAAAAGAAAGCCAGTATGCCTTGTTTTCTTATCTTACCATTAAAATGAAGCTCCGATCCTCTCAAGATCATCCTGACCCGTTGGGACATCAGTCAAACGCTTCAACTCGAAAGGGGCAGAAGCCGAAGAGGAGGGGAAAGGGTGGCAAACCCGCCTCGAAGCCATCAGCTACAATGCGGATTACCCCTCATGTACCTACTACCCAAACAACTAGACCTACCAATCTAGACCAACAGGCCGCGGCCTTTATAGAGAGCATTCGCCTCCGAATGGTCGCCGAAGGTAGAACCAGTCAGCCCATGGTACCAGATCCCAGGGGAGATACCAATTGACAAGGTACCAGGGTACCTCTCTTCAACAGGTTGGGACCGCCACCTCCCATACTAGTCCATGATAGACTTGTGCCCATGCCCCCAGTTCCAGGGCATCCTATAGGTTATCAACCCTGGAGTGCGAGATCCACCATCGATCTTCTGCCCAGAGAGCGCGCGCACCTGGCCGAACCAGTATCCTATTCTAGACAACCTCACCAGGAAACGACTAGGGGACGCCCTCGCTTAGTGGCGGGAAGTAGCAACAAGGGCACCGGAGAAGACCCTTCCCAAGGAGAAAATCAGGATGAAGCTTCTGCGACATCGGAGGGGCCAGATGATAGAGATTCTGAGGTGGAATCTGGGAATGATGGCAATAAACGTCTCCGGGACCAGGTTGCCAGGATGGCGAAGGAAATTCAGGAATTGAAGAAGGGCAAGCATCGGGAAAACCGGAAAGACCCCTTGGGAGAGATGAATGATCCCTTCTCTAGGAGGATCAAGGAGGCAGAACTACCACCCAAATTTAAGATGCCAACTGACAAATACTCTGGGATCGAGGACCCCCTGAGCCACCTAGAAAGCTTTGTTCACCAGATGGAGGTCCAAAATGCTACTAGGGCCGCTATGTGCAGAATGTTCCCAACCACATTAACAGACTATGCCAAGACATGGTTCAGGAAGCTACCGGCGGGAAGCGTTGATTCATTCACCAAATTGTCGACTGACTTCTGTGCCCTGTTTCAGGGAATCAAACCTCGCCCTAAAGATCCTATTCACCTTCAATACGTGATCCAAGAGCGGGGTGAATTGCTCAGAGCCTACGTGGAGAGATTCCATAAAGAAGTGATCCAGATGGGAGTCTTCGCGGAGAAGAAAACCCTAGCCAATTTTAGAAGGAATCTTTGGGCAGGCAGACTATTCAGATCTTTCGCCAAGCTTCCCCTGGAGACTTACCAGGAGGCCTACGATAGAGCTCTAGAGCAGGTTGAGATAGATGAACAACTCCGAGTTAAGATGGAGCAAGATGATATGAGAACCGCTAAGCGCCAAAAGAAAGAGGCGCCTAAACCTGCACCCGTTCTGAAAAATCAAAATAGGCCTCCCAACAAATCTACTTATCGATCGCCACCCTATCAGCCTCTAAGGAACCGGTACCCGGTGGGGCGGACTCCACCCAGAGCTACAACTCCACCTAAGGAGGTAGAGTGGGTAGATAGACAGGAAATAGGGTACTCCCACTACACCCCCTTAAACGCATCTCGCGAGACTATTTACCTCGCCATCCGCGACAAAGGACTACTCCGGAAGCCGGGTCTAATAAAGGCACCAGTCGATCAACGGAACTGCTACAAGTATTGTGACTTCCACGAGGATGTAGGTCATAATACCTTGGAATGCAGAACCATATTGAAGCCTGGTTAGGGGAGGTTGCTTGAAGGAATTCCTCCAACAAGTACGCGACAACATACGCACTGGGAAGGAGGTGCAGGCCGATATTAAAGCATATGAAGAAGGAAGGAAAGCGAAAGGGAAGGATCTGATGGAGCAGATCCACATTGTCAATACCATCATTGGAGGTCCCACCTTGACAGGAACCTCAAACAATGCTCGAAAGAACCACGCCAGGAAAGTTCCTAGAGTAAAAGTGGGCCAGAATGTTTTCAAGGTTACTAGAGGATCACCTCGGTCTCCTTCTGCTGCACAGATCATCTTCACAGAAGAAGACATATTCAAAACCGTCCAGCCTCATGATGATCCCATGGTCATCATTGTTCAAATAGCCAACAACTTGGTCCACCGTGTTTTGGTTGACACAGGTAGCAGCGTTGATATTCTCTTCAAGAGTGGTTTGGAACAATTCAACCTAAAGAGACCTTGTTACAATAACTGCACAACCCCATTGTACGGGTTTACATGAGATTCATTGATTCACACCAGTCTACGTTCCTACAAGTAATAGTCGAAGTAATGCCACTCCAGCAGAACCTAATGAAAGACTTCGTTGTGGTAGACACCCCGTCCGCCTACAATATTATACTGGGAAGGCCCTACATGTCTGCCCTCAAAGGGGTCCTGCCAATATACCATAACGTTCTGAAATTCCCAATAGGAGAAAAGGTGGGCGAAGTACGGGGGGATCAGCAGGCTGCTTACAAGTGCTATGCAGTGTCAACCAACCCAGCGGCGCTGGCCAAGCAATGTGTGCAAATAACCATTAATCAAGATCACCAGTCCTTAGAGGAAGATTTTGAAGATGAAACAAACTCAGTCAAGGGGAGATCCACGTCAGAGCTCCCCGATATAGAGATCAGGGAGGAGAAAGAGAAGGGAGGGGCCAGTGGCCATCCTGCAGAGGAATTAGAAGAGATACCTATCAGGAAGGACAATCCTTCCAAGGTAGTCATGATAGGTTCAACATTAAAGGCAAAGGTAAAGGAAGATCTGATAAAGCTCCTCCGAGAATATAATGACATCTTTGCATGGAGCCATGAGGAGATGCCGGGGATACCTGTTGCTTTAGCAGCTCACAGGTTAGTGGTAGATACAACCTTCAAGCCAGTCAAACAAAAGAAAAGACATTTCAACCAGGCAAGAAATGCTGCAGTGCAAGAGAAGGTAAACAAACTACTAAAGGCAGAATTCATCAGGGAGTCTCGGTACCCCGAGTGGATCGCCAACGTATTTATGGTGACCAAAGCAAACGGGAAGTGGCGCATGTGCGTTGATTATACGGATCTCAATCGCGCCTGCCCAAAAGATAGCTTCCCGCTACAGAAAATTGACCAACTGGTAGATTCAACCGCGGGTAACAAGCTATTGAGTTTTATGGACGCCTTCTCAGGATACACCCAGATAATGAAGCACCTAGCTGACCAAGATAAAACCAGTTTCATAATCGGCATGGCCTGTACTGCTATAGGGTCATGCCCTTCGGGCTCAAAAACGCTGTAGCTACCTACCCGCGCCTGGTCAACCAATTGTCCAAGGGACTGATAGGAAAGTCGATAGAGGTATATATCGGTGATATGATCACGAAGTCCCAGGTAGCTGAACATCACCAGGACCATCTCCATCAGACGTTCCAGATAATCAGAGAAAATCAGATGTGATTGAATCCTGATAAGTGCGCCTTGTGAGTTGCAACCGGGAAATTTCTCGGATTCATGGTCTATGAGAGGGGGATCAAAGAAAATCCCAAGAAGATCAAAGCCATCCTAGATCTTGAGTCCTCCACCTCACTCAGACAAGTGTAATGTTTGACCGGGCGAATTGCAGCCCTGAACCGCATCATATCACGATCTACTAACAAGTGTATCCCCTTCTTCAAGGTAATCAAACAGGGGAAGAACATGAAGTGGGACCGGGATAGTGAGCTAGCTTTCCAATCGCTGAAAAAGTACCTCGCTAGCCCGCCCCTACTAGCTAGCCCGGTACCAGGAGAAGAACTGTAATTATACTTGGCAATATTTGAAACCGCTGTCAGCGGAGCATTAGTAAAATAATATGGAAATGGGGTCCAGCGCCCTATCTACTAAGTGAGCCGCGCCCTAACCAAATCAGAAAGGAACTACATCCTCCTAGAAAAGCTCGCCTTCACCTTGGTGGTTGCTTCCAGAAAGCTCCATCCTTATTTTCTTTCCCACACAGTCGGGGTAGTCACTGATCAACCTCTGCGTCAATTTCTCCAAAGGCCGGACGTATCAGAAAGACTTGTGTTGTGGGCCCTTGAGCTCACCCAGTTCGACATCAAGTACAAAGCCAGGACAACCATCAAAGCCCAAGCTTTGGTAGATTTCATGGTAGAATTTAGTGCAACTCCCGATCAAGATGCAACCCCACCTTGAATCAAGCTCTTCTGAAGGAGCAACAGCCTGTAGATTGGCCTATTAATCAAGTCAGGATCTTATATACCGATGGGGCATCCGATCAAGCAGGAAGCGGAGGTGGGATCATTCTAACCGACCCCGAAAAGGTTGAGTGCTGTCACTGTTTCAGATTCAAGTTCAGTACCACCAACAACGAAGCTGAATATGAAGCCTTGTTAGCAGGAATGAGAATAGCAGCTGAGATATGGGCTGATTACCTTCTTGCCAAATGTGACTCGCAACTGGTAGTTAATCAAATAACTTGTCTATACCAGGCCAGAGAAGATAACATGACAACCTACCTCGAAAAAGTCCAAGAATTGTTGCCCCATTTCAAAGGTTTCTGGATCGAGCAGATACCTCGACAGCAGAATCATCGAGCTGACGTCCTAGCTAAGATAGCTGCCAGTGGAGGAAAAGCTTTGTCGAAAGGAGTATGGCTCTTGATAATCACTACGTCGAGCATAGCTGAAGGCAGGGAAGTCAACCCTGTGGAATGACTCCCATGATAGATGGATCCCATCGCGGATTATCTTCAGTCAGGGAAGCTCCCTGTAACCCCTGATCAAGCTCGTAATATCAAGAGAACCTCGGTCTGATACTGCTTGGTAGAGGGGCACCTTTACCGAAGAGGTAGGTCACTCCCATTGCTTAGATGCCTACATCCGGACGATGCAGACTGGGCATTGAGAGAAGTTCGTTCAGGAGATTGTGGAAGTCATGTCGGGGGAGAAGCACTGGCTTACCAGGTGCTACACATGGGATATTTTTGGCCAACCTTGCACCATGATGCGAGGCAGTTTATACGGTCTTGTGAACCGTGTCAGAAAATGGTCAACCTGCATCACCTACCTCCGGAACAATTATCTACCATCAGCTCGCCATATCCGTTTGCCTTCTTGGAGTAGATCTAATTGGGCCTCTACCAACTGCGCCAGGTCAGCAGAAGCATGCGATCGTGGCTATTGATTACTTCACCAGGTGGGTGGAAGCAGAACCCTTCTCTAAAATCACTGAAGCAAATACAGTAGGATTCATCAAGAAGAATATGGTGTGCCGGTTCTGCACCCCGATGGTCATCATCACCGTTCTGGGTAAGCAGTTTGATAACGCCAGGTTCAGGGAATTCTGTGAGAGTTTGGGGATTGAACTTCGCTTCGCATCTGTAGCACACCCTCAGACTAATGGCCTGGTAGAAGCCACAAATAAGACTATCAAGAGGCTCCTGAAGAAGAAACTTCAACAGAAGAAAGGAAGATGGGCTGATGAACTCCCGGACGTGTTATGGGCTTACAGCACCACCAAAAGAACCGCTACTGGAGAAACCCCCTACTCACTATCTTTCGGGGTAGAAGCTGTTCTTTCGATAGAGCATAAGCTCATTTCTTTCCAGGTACAACATTTCGACCCAGATGAAAATGAAGACAAGCTGAGGGCCAACCTGGACCTCCTAAAGGAAAAACAGGACAGGGTTGCAAAAAGGGTAGCAATTTACTAGAGCTGGATCGCTCATTACTTCAACAGGAGAGTAAGAGGCCGGAGCTTCAAAGAAGTGGACTTGGTTCTCAGGAAGGTTACTCAGAATACCCAGAATGGGTCAGACGGGGTACTGTCACCTAATTGGGAAGGTCCCTACTTAATCAGAATGGTGATCCAAGGTAGGGCATACAAGCTGGATGACATGAATGGGCATCCTGTAGACCACACTTGGAATGCTAATCATCTCAAGAGGTTCTACCCATAAGCCGTGCAGTAAAAGTAAGCCAAGACTATCCCATAACAAACACTAGAAGATGTTAGTAATCGTGAGTACTTATATTCTCTTTTTTGATCATCAATAAAGAAGGTTTTCTTTCTCTATCTACTTGTTCTACGATTATCTACACTTATCAACTGTGTGTCGCCAATTGTATCCGTCATGGTCGCCTTAAAGACTAGGTAAGCCAGATGGCCCTCTTGATGCCCTGGACAGGATAAATCCCTCTAGGAGGATCACCTTCAGACCATGATAAGAAGCATGGCATTCCTGATGCCCTAGTCGGGCACCACCCCCCGCTAGGAAGGATCCAATATGTAAGAGCATAGTTGCCCTACATATCAAGCCTTGGTCGGGCACCACCCCCCGCTGAGAAGGGTCTGGATAGTAAGTGCATAGTTGCCCGCCAGATCAAGGCCTTAGCCGGGTACCACCCCCCGCTAAGAAAGACTTGGTGCTAAAGTGGTCTAAGTTGCCTACCTGGATCTTGTTGCCAGTATGACCGCCTTATTTTCGCCAATAATCGCCTCAAGACCAGTAAGAACCATATGGCCTTCCTGCTGCCTTGGATGGGTGCCACCCTCCGCCAGGAGAAGTCTGGTTAGCAAGGACGTAGTCGCCTGCCAGATAAAGGCCTAGGCCAGGTACTACCCCCCGCTAAGAAAGACCTGGTCCTAACATGGCCTTAGTCGCCTACGAGGATCTTGCTGCCAACACATTCTCCATCATGTTCGCCACTGTACCAATATTTCCAAAGCAGGAATGTGAGGTACCCTGATTCGCCAAATTTATTCGCCAAGGCACCAAAACTCCAAACGGGAATGCGAGGTGCCTTGTTTCGCCAGAATATCTGCCTAGAGACCTAGTTTCCTTAAAACAGGAAGGCTATGTACCAGGTTATTCGTTGAAGTACTAAGATCCCTGCAAACAGGAATGCGAGGTACCCAGATTAGCCAAAATATTCGCTATAGTACCAAGATTCCTAAAATAGGAATGCTAGGTACCTAGATTGCAAGATGATTCGCCAGAACAATCATTATCATTATAGAACCAAGATTCTTAGAACTAGAGTGCGAGGTACCATGGTACCGGTCACCCACTGTTTCTCTACTTTACTCTCATCAGGGTTCTCGCTTTACCAAGTATTGATTAAGTCAAGTTTATGCTAGGGACTATTGTTCGAATTTATGCTACAATCAGAAGCGTGGGACTGAATTCGATCAACATATATAGATGGAAATGGGTTTTCTTTTTATTGATCAAATCAGGGAACCCAACCCTTATTTTAAGCTACATATAAGATACAAGAGAGAAGATAACAAGAAAATAAACTGAAAGTCTAGAAATTCCAGCTTCCTCTTTAACTTCTCGCCTACTTTCTTGTTCTTGATCTGCCTACCTAGCCACATTGATCTTAATCAGAATTTATGTGGACGATGATACCACGAACCCTAGAGGTAGGAAAATAGGCCGTGTTGAGGTCAGTACAAATAAGAGGGGCATAGGGACAGTCCTGAAACCCCCCCCCCCCACGTCAAAGATGCATAGGGGAATGAAGCTGCAACTCACCCGCATAATGTCTACACCATTAGCAAGGCTGCTGCACTAAAGCCCACCATTCATCATGATCCGGGGAATCGCTACCATTCATGTTCCTCTGATAGTTAAGTCCACCGAGCACAACTCCTTCCATAATACCAAGCATCCCACCAGTCACAGAGATGACATCTCCTCCTCCTCCCACAGTGTTAGTTAATACGACGATCATTGGTCAACCTATTGGGGGTTGCCTATTAAAAAGGAAAGGAAATTGTCTGATGACCCGTCTAACAGATAAGGGGTACTTATAAAAGGAGAGAGCGAGAGGATAAGGTCATTTATGGACACAACATTCGATATACGAGAAAGGGTAGCTTCGTAAAGTGTGCCCCCCTGAAGCTTAATGCTTGGGACTATCTAACCTGTACTTGACTGACACTTGGAAGAGCAGATTAATACAGAATTTGAACCAATAATCCCTACGGGGAAATTCATAAAAATATGGACCACGATCTATATCCAGTTGATGTCTTGGTACCCCTCTTGAACCAATCACGATATCAAACTACACTAAATCGGGCGCAATAGAGGGTGGATCACCGAATCTCCACTTAGGCACCAAGATTCCTCCAAGAACAAGCATTTATGGAATCAAAATTACATCGAAGACCTTATTTAAGATTAAGGCAAGTTTCAACCTAGAGCGAAATAAACTGCACATGCATTAAAGTTAAGGAAAAATAAAAAGTTCTCATTACTAAAACTGTGGAGCCCATCCCCTGATCACAGGCTACACGAAGAAGATAAAATTGACTAGGTACTACCGGGTAGGGGATCGAGCTGGATCATGCATCCTCCTACTCCTTATTTGCCATCTTCTCTTCAGCTCCGCCCAATAGAGTGTCCCCCTCGTCAGTACCAAACAGAACCCCACCTGCTTCTTGGGTACCCTCCGTAACCAGAAGCTCCACCTGGGATAGATCGCCCCGAAGCTCTCCTCCTGCTGCTGCTTAGTCAGAATCTCTTCCAACTTCCTTGATCAAAGCAGCCTGACCTTCCTCTACCAGGGCAGGTTCAGAAGATGAGATAGGTGGGGCAGATTCTCCATCATCAATAGCAAGCTGATCCCTTACCTCCTTGACGGACTCCGATGAAGGGGCAGAAGAGGCATGAACCCCTCCCTCAGCCTGAGACATACCAACCTTAGGAGCCTTCAAACTGGGAGCTGCTCCAGCATTGCTTTGTGGAAGAATGGAGATAGAAATCTGGTCTGTACCTCCTACCACTCCACTGGCTCTAGCAACCTAGGAGGATCCAGCCACATCAGAATGAGCTGCTCTTGCCAATTCAGTAGCCTTTACTATAATCTCCTTCCGGTTCCATCCATTGATGGCACTTAGATCAAACAAAAGAGGGAGAGCTAGAGCCACCTAGTAGCCAGTAGAAAAGTAACCTTTCCTGAAGGCGGTGTCTACTTGAGCATCCAGGTCGGCCACGCTACCACGAAGGGATTAAACATCTTTCTCCAGCTTCGTTACTCATCCCGTAGCAATAACTCTCTCCTCCTTACGGCGAAGGGACCTGAGCCTCTCAATATCCAAAGCATGCTGCATCCTCTCACTGTCAACCTTCGCCTCATACGTCTCCTTCTTAGCATTATCCAGAGACTGGTTCAAAGCTTCCATGACTCTACTAGCCTTAGCGAGCTCCTCCTTAGACTTCTCTAGCTCGGCAGTAGCACCTCTAACTTGCTCCAAGAGGGAGCCGACCTGCCGGCTCATGGCCACGTTGAACTTAAAATCATGACAAGAACAAAGCACTAGTCAGGATATCTTCCACGCTTAATCGGGATAGAAGACTAAAACGAGACAACTTACCTCAGCCAGAAGAGCAGATTCCCTTCTAATTAGCAGCTCGGTGGGCATGGCCATCATGACACCCAAGATCCCACCTGGGCAGGAGGCAACAAAGTGGGCTAAAACTTCATCTTGGCTGCTGTCCTTCGACCTCGATCGCGCCTTATCCCGAGGTACCACTCGCCTTGCCATAGCAGGGTTAGAACTTTTCTCGACCGGTTTAGATTGACCAGTTGCCATAACAGGAGAAGTAGAAGGAGCTGAGGCACCAGCTTCAGTAGCACTGGCAACATTGACTGGTCCGATGGGTGACGTATCCTGCACCCGACCAGAAGCACCTCGATACCTCCCCACCCTAGCTGTAAAGGCCTGCAGTGATCTAGCCGAAACAAAGGGAGGGAGGGAGAGCTGGAGATCCAAATACCTCGACCGGGACCCTACCAGATCCAGCAGATATGCCAACTCCTGTATTGAGATCAGAGCTAGTAGGAAGCCTGGCAGGGGAGATTGGAGGAGAATCAATGGTGCCCCTAGCCTGGTTGAGCTCCACCTTAGGGACCGTTGGAGATACTGCTGAAACTACCAAGACAGCACAAGTTAATGTCAGCAGAATCAATAAAGCAGTACAGTGAAAGTAGAATCAGAAAGGTGTTTACAAGGAAGTGCGTCAGAAATTCATAGGTAATATTCCACCCTCCCTGCATCGAAAGCATCTGAGGTAGGATACTGCAGGTTGATGTAATTCCGGGCCATGATGGTTGACGAGTGGATTTTTGTGTCATTGAAAGAATCGTCAAATATTTATAATAAAATCAACCTTGCTATAAGGCATGAGTCAAAATACATATATAGAAAGAAAACTAGTACATCGTGCAAGCAAGGGTATCGTTCCGCAGGGATGTGTTGTTAACCGTTTCAAGTTTTAGAGTTTAGGGAAAGCATGTAAATAGAATGCAGATGAGGTGAGAATGGTGTGTGTGTGTGTAATGGAAATGGAAATGAAGGAATAAAAATTAACAAGAGAATATGGAGGAGTGAGAATGGTGATTAAATGAGAAATAATAAAAGGGTGGATAGGAGAGATGCATGAAAATGGTCACACAAGGGTTCCAAGTCCACCAAACATAAGTGCACACAAGTGGGTTGTTAGACATTAAGTTCATCCAATTTAAGTTAAGGGTTCGTTCTTGCCTTAATCCGATTTATACCCATTCATAGAGCTAACGGTTGAAGAGTGTGTCGAGGGCCTCTCAAACACGAAACCGCAACTGACATTTGTGAACCAATTCTACAAACCAATGCTAGATTGAGCCCCAATACTAACATGGTAATTGTAAAATGGAAACTTTAGGTGTAATGAATGTGGAAAGAGTAATTCCTCCTCCAACCATAACTTACCTAGAGCCCCTAGCACAAGAAATAGTCAGATTCCCAATTATTGTAACTCCAACCACAACTCACCTGGAGCCCCTAGCGTGAGAAGTAGTCAAAGTTCAATATATAACAAAAACAATGAACCAAACCTCTTTAAATATGGCAATAAACAAGTTCATTTATTCTTCCTAGCTAATTAGTCAAGTCTCTGCCCGGAATGGCCTTTCCAATGGCACAATCCTAACTCTAATTCACTCTAATCCATCCATACACATGCAAATTTGACTTTCCATCAACATACACACACAAATGGGACATTTGATTACAACTACTCCTACTATTACATTAATCTACTCATAATCCCATTCATGAACATATATTAATTTCCAATCTCCATACACAAGCATTTCAAGATAGAGATATATTCAATAAAAGCAAGAATGAATCAAAACACAAATTAGATATAAAAACAACCACATATTATATTGAGAACAAATTAGGTTTACAAATATTCCCAAGTGGGGGTTTACACAATTAAGAAAACATGAAATACAAAGAGAATGAGTTTAAAGGAGACAACCCTTGAAGAAATCCCTCCAAGTGCTCCACAAATCCCTAGCTCAAAATCGGTCATAGACCACTCCTATCTCCTTGCAATCAACTATCAAATATGGTGGGTGATGGGTAGAAATGGTGTGGGAGAGACATCTATGGAGGAAAACCTCCATGGATGCTCTTGAAAGCTCTCTCTCTCTCTTAATTGGTGAAGAAGAATGAAGAAGGTGAAGTTTGGGCTGGTTTGTATTCTGAAGAGAGGAGATGAAAAGGTGTTTATATAGTGTTGGGAGGTTAGGGTAGGAATTGGTAGTGAAGGGACGAAAATGCCCCTCAATTTCAGGTAAAAACGCGACCTCCAAGTGCCGTTTCGGCGGTCAAAATGGCGGCCATGGTGCCAGCCATTTTGCCCAACGAATTGGTGAGGAAACCTACTATCCTAATTTGGCGGTCAGAATGGCGGTTTGGTTGCCCGCCGTTTTGCCCACTGAATGCCATTTCTGCTCTGCGCACCAGCTACTCAAATAGGTATAACTTTCTCCTGTAAAGTTGGAATCGTAATCCGTAAAAGGTTTTGAAAACTTGACTTCCGTACCTTTCCGAAAGTATAAAGATCTCAACGTGATTCGATCAGAGGAGGGAGTTATGGCACCCACAAGTCGGAAGTTCTGCACCAGCCCATACAATTTCAACCCATAAGCTGTCTGAAAATCAGAGGGGTTCATGCACGCGGTCTCGGTGTTGCATTCTTGCTTGATGATGGATCAACCGTGGAAGCATCTAGATTTTCTTGGCCATGATTGGGCTTAGATCATGTCGCGGTCTGAATCAACGGTGAGGCACGGCACTCTGAATACTTCAATTTATTCTCGTTTTTGGCTCTCTTTGCCTCCCAATCTAAACTTTAAGCTCAAAACCGTGAAATAGGGAATATGTACCTACACATGGCTCAACAAACACATTATATACAAAATACGCTCGAAACGAGAACAAACAATAGGAAAATTGGGGACCAAAAATAGGTATTGTTAACGGAAAAATTCACTCGGGGTGAAAATCTCAGTTAACACCCTTACCCACTACCGGTAGCAGCAGCGAGGTAGGTACCTTCGGTACCGGGGTCCCTCTCTTAGTATGATCGAGGTCGATTGACCAGAGAATGGATAAAGGACACAAAGGGACCGAGAGATGTAAAAAATGAACACTGTTTTATTTAATCAACTACTACCATGGGTTTACAATATGAATACGTACATATCTCTAACTCTTTTTCACTCTTTCACATAGGATGAAGATAGAGAAAATGTCTGTGTCGATAAGTGGATATTTTTTCCTCTAGTGATTGTCAATGGACTCTCACTGGCTTTCGGGAATCTCCCGGGATCTCTCTCTCTCGTTCTAGTGATCAGGAATACTCCAAGAAGCCTCATTTTGCTTTACCCTTCAATACCGTATATATAGTACTCCCCTAATCTCCTTAAAATCCGGTTGTTTTTAATGAACATTATAGGGAGTCCTATTTTAAGCCTTGAAAGGCATTTGCGTGGAGTTGAAGGCCCGGGATTAGATCCCGTTTAATCAATGGCGAATTCAAATTATGATTCGATCGATCATAGGGTCATTAATGGCGCTTTATTTGGCGATGGAGTCAACTTTCCTTCTTCGTGGAGCTTGGAGGGATATTCTGATCGTGAGTTCTGATGGAAGGTAGCACTGACACCTTATTTTGATGAGCTTGTTCTGCTTCCTGCAGGAATGGTGCTTATTTCTTCATGTTCCCTATCGTATTGCCTGGAAAGTAAGGTACTTGCCTTGGAGGAGCTTCGGATGATCATATGAGTATCTGGCGGGAGTTGAGGTAACACCAAGGTGGATATCGAGGTAGCACCAAGGTAGGTATGGAGATACCTGGTACCTTGATCGATGTCGAGATGCTTGCGGGATGCTGGGCGTGTTAGCTGAGCTATCATCGTGCTAGTCTAGAGCTGGTATCAGGAGCTTCAGTAGGGCGAGATACATACTCTCGGGAATGATACCCTATCTAGTTAGATGGATAGTCTAGGTCCCAACCTCTCCTGATATTGTCTCCATCTAGGTGATGGTACTGATCTTGCAAGTCTCTGGGAATTGACAGGTCTCTGTTGGAAAATTCTCCCTTGGTCCTTTACCAGAAAAATCTGTTAACAGAAGTCCCCCCTGACTTGAACACTGGTATCAGGTTGGGGTTGGAGTCAGGATAGATAGCACTTGGAGAAATTTTTGTAACGTCTCTTAGGAGGGAATCTTTTCTTTGCACGTTGATTTACATTCCACGTGGCTGATCAGGGTAAGCGGAATTCAAAAATGGAAATATTTTAGGGGTGCACGTTTCTTGAAAACGATCCCTCCACGTCGCCGATTTTACCGTGGCATTAATTACTCTTTTTGCCCGTTACAAGTAATCATCCATATATAAACTCTGATGCCTTCGCAAGAAATTCTTATCAAGCAACTTTCTGATTGAGATTTTCTAGCAAAAGACCTAGCCTCAACTTTCAACTTCTCCCTTTTCTCCAGAACTCATTATCTTAACTGTCATTACGTCTTCACCTGGTGGTGATAGTATTGAGCAGTTCTTCAACGGTGACGTGGTGGCTGGTGGGAGCCTCGCCGTTAGAAAAAAGGCACGTGACAGCGGGGACGATGTTCCCTTTCAACGTCGCCGTTCCAATCGGAACATGGCAATCGGGACAGCCTTCGATTGCAAGGTCAGGTTACCTCTCCACCCCACCTTACGTAGGGCGCTACATGCCTTACAGTTAGCTCCCCTCTAGTTGACACCTTGATTTTGGAGGCATTTGGTAGGGTTTCTCGTGTTGTGGAGGGAGCAATGCCAGAAAGATAACATCGATCGGGAACCAGGCCAAGATAAGATTGGGTATGTGTTTCAGATTGCTGCTAATGCCCCAAGTCCGAAGGGGCAATTATATGCTCGCGCAAAAAACAACTTGCAATTTTTGGTACCGGGGACCACGAAAAAGGATACCTCCTGGAAGGAGGAATGGGTCATCTTCGGAAGTGAATGGGGAAGCTTGGTTCATATCAGATGGACTGAGTTCTGAGTTCCCACTATTTTCAGTGGCAAGCCCACGTTAGAGAAAGGCAAGCTATCTGGAGAATCAGAGAAAATCTTGCAGGCTATCATGGCCCGTCATTATATGAACACGAAGTTTCCCATCACGGAGGCCTTCGAGGCAAAAAGGGTAGATCACTACCTTCACATTTTCGGAGCTTCTCTAGATAGAAAAATTTTCTGACTTTGCTCATATTATCTTGCTTTTATTGACTCTGCGAATATTGATTATGGCTATCTTTGTAGTTTCAGCAGTATCTCTATCGGTTCCTGAGATAGAGACCCACCAAGCAGGCCGTACTGTTGGTTCTTCTTCGTCTTCCCCTGTCGGGATTCCAATCAGTTCCGGTCTCGATGCAGGGGTTGGAGTACCTACTGGAGATGTTGGAGTACCTGCTGGCTCTGATAGGATCCTGGTCTGGGTATCAGGATAGCCAGCTCCCCCTCCTCCTACCTCAGCTAGGTCGCTGGAGGCTTTTACAGCCAGATTAGGGAGGTATTGAGGTGCTTCCAGCCGGGTGCAAGAGGTTTCACCCCTCAGACCAGTTAATGTTACGACAGTCATTGATGCTGGTGCCTCAGCTTATTCTGCTTCTCCCGTTGTGGCATCTGGTCAGCCTAAACCAGTCGAGAAAAGTTCTGACTCTGTTATGAAGAAGCGAGTGATGCCTCGAGATAAGGCTCGGTCGAGGTCGAAGGACAGCAGCCAGAATGAAGTTTTGGCCCACTTCGTAGCTTCCTGCCCAGGTGGGGGTCTAGATGTTGTTAACAGAAATTTTGCTCGAGGTGAGAAATCTTAGTTAACACCCTCAAGACCACTACCACGTAGGTGGTGGCCAAGATTGATCGTGTATGTTAACAATGTTTTTTGAAATGATACAGAACAGTGATACAATTTAATCTCCCAAAGAGAATCAAAATATTTTCTTTATTGAACGTGTACGATATACAAATTTCTCCCTAGGGTATAGTTGAGTGTTTGTCGTATGCCTGTCGAATAGTAGTCCTCTCTTTTATTTCCTTTCTTTTCTATTTATACATAGTTTGTAGGTCAAACAGACTGATTCTCCCCTTGATTTTCTCAGTCTCTCCCCTCCTTATCAGGCGGGATTTCTCGCTTTAATGTCATTGACTTTTCCGAATTGAGCGTATCGTGGTGGAGATCAGTTTGTTTCCTTTTTAGATTCTATTACTTGTTTTGCATATAGGTAACGTTTCCAGATATGATTCGGTGTATCACTCGTATCCTTTTAGCATGATCTTTTATAGAGATCGTTGAATATGGCATGGTTAGGTGCATCAACCAGTGAGGTTGATTAGTGTTCTGACCTTGATATCCGAGAAGTTTCATCCAGCTTGGAGCCAGTTCCGGCTTCTCTTGACTTTTTCGAAGCTAGGTGTGGCTTCCCCTGACCTTCCGGATATAGGTGTGGCTTTCCCTGACCTTCCTGAGCTAGGTGCGGCCTTCTAGGGACATTCTTCTGTGTCAATGAGGTTTATGTGAGTCTCTGGAGCATTCGCGAGGTGACCTCGACTTTGAGGAGCTTCTAGTTTTGGTGATGCGGGCGAGGTCTGATCGTTCCGGGCTCTATCTCAGATGTTTCCGAAGCCCGTCCTTATTCCTGGGGTGGTATCGTAATTCGGCTCTGGATAGAGAGGTCTCCTGGTGGAAACTCTCGGGTATGGAACCAGGTTTGAGAGGTGGAAAATTTTCCTTTGGTTCTTAGCCAATTTTGGCTATTAACAGAAGTCCCCTCTGACTTGAACACCAGACGTCGAGCTTGGGGTTGAGGTCAGATTTTTACTTTATTTGGGAAATCTTCCTCTTTTTACCGTTACCGAAATATTGGGGAAATTTCTTCATTTGAGTGACGTGATGCGAACCGACTAATTTATCTCCGAATTAATCTGATTGCGTTACGGCAGTCCCCGAGATTTTTTACCGTTACTAGAATCTTGGGGAGATCTTCCTCTTAACTGCGTAAGTGATGTGGAGTGAGATGATTAGCCTGCTTTTGAGTTTAATTCGGTTACGTTACTGTAGTCCCCGAGATTTTTTACCGTTACCAAACGAGTATCTCGGTAGCTCGTGCTGTTGCCCTCCTGCATATATATATGTCTATTTTCCTCCTTCTCTTCCTCACATCTCTTCGTGCTAAAATTTTTTGCTGAGACATATTTCCATAGGTTTTCCTTCAAGCTTGCTTTTTTCTTCATTCTTCGTCCTTTTTGGCTTTAACAATGTCAAAAAACAGTCGCGACTCAGCTGATTCTATAATCGCCGGCGATGAGGTCGTCAGTTTTACTCTAGGGAAGCGGGCTAGGAGAAGTTTTGACGGCGACGATTCCCCACCTGCCTCGTAACGTCGGCGGTCAAGTAGGAATGTATCCATCGGGACTGGGTTCTCCAACCATCCTGACCATCCTCTGGATATCGTCGATGAAGATTCTGACAAAGAAGCGGAGATGGCGCCGCGAGGGAGCATCGGGTCTCGGCTCCTGGTCCCTTTGTGGAGAGGCTCCCTCCTTACGATTTCTGGGTTGTCCTAGATTCCATTGTTGACCCGGTGTCGATTGACCGCTTGAGGTCAAAGTTTGGCATCCCCAACAGCGTATCAATCTCGGTGCCCCCCAAAAATTACAAGTTCTTCAACCCCCCTAAAGGCGTGCTTCTGATTCATGTAGCCGCTCTTGAGAACGGGGTCAGGCTTCCCCTGTTGGAACCTAGGGTTACAGATTGCGCAGCGGAAGGTTTTAAAATTTTTTAATGCAATCATTAATCTAACCCATTTGTACAGTAATAATCAAATACAATAATAAAGTGAAGAAATTTATTTTTCATACCTACGTAGGAGGCTCCTTCACTTTGATACGAACTGCTCCTGATTTGAACCACGTGATCTTCCTCGCTATCTCCCGGAACTGGTAACTGCGTGTGGGCGCGTCACGATATTCAGGACCTGTATAGAGGAAAAAGAGAAGAACACACACAAATAGAAGTGCAGCACTTGTGGTCTCACCACACACTAACTTTTTCTTTTCTATTTGTGTTGTTTGCTGTTCACGAAGACTTTGCTCTTCTTTTCTTTTTGCTGTGTGTTTTGCTTATACATTCGGTTGTTCTTAATTTTTTTTTTATTAAATATATATCTCATATATATTCAAAAATTAAACAAACCAAAATTTTATTTGATTTTTAAAACTTTTTAAAAAATATCTCATATCTTTCAAAAAGATAATTAAATATTTAATATTTGAATTCAAACATTTTAAATTCAATTTCAAATATTTAATTTAATAAAATAAAATAATCATATTATCTTATTTTATTCAAAATCAAATATCAACTAACACCCTCCATTTAGTGATTAACAACATAATTAAATAATCTTATTATTTAATTTATTTAATCACCATTATTCATTAATTAAATAATCTCATTATTCAATTAATTCCCGAATAAATACGTGTCACTTTCGTAACACAATTAATTGGACAATCCAATTAATTAACCGTGACCCTTGTTACCTAAATCGATCGGGCAAGCAAGGGGACCTAATGAACCCACAGTATTTTGAGCTCCAATAATCCTTAGAAATTATTAATTAAACTCTTTAATTAATATTTCATGATTATTAACTTCGGTGTTATTCCACTAAAAACCCGAAGCTGCAATCTCTCAACTGTAGACGTTTTTACACAAACCAATAACTCTCGGTGTCCATCGATATAGCTATTACATATGGTATAATCCTCCACGAGTAGTTCATAATTAGAGCTGGGTCATAATGTCCGTTATACCCCTCTAATCATATCTTTCCATTAAGTACCATTGATTCTCTAATGAACAATAAATCCTACATTCCTTACGGAATTAGGAGAGCGCTTATATTGTTCAAGCCCCGAATCAACCCTTAAGGGAACTACCATCTACTTCTCACAAGAAGGAGTGGATTCCACTATTGTGTACAAACCTTCCCAGCCACAAGCCAAACCGCGATCCCAACATACGGAGTATATTGATCGGGAATGCAACTCCGACCTCACCCATGGTATATCAAAGACCACGATCTAACCTGAAGGAGTCGATAAGACACTCAGGATTAAGATCACCCACATATAGCCATCATAAGTTGATATATATGAATCTCATCGTTAAACGGATCTTAGTGAGAGATTCATATAGATCATGGCCCAGTCCTATATGATCACATCATACAAGGTGCCTCCATTCTCATATCTACATATGAATGATCCAGGATAGGATCACCGTAAACTACGAAATGGACCGCAGCTGTAGATTAACCACAAATAAAGTACCCAGCTTTATTTGCTATCTACGGACTCTTTAAATTGCTCATTTCAAACTGAATCCATCTATATATGACACTCATATACTCAGTTCGAAATTACATCCGGCAATTTTGGATGTTAAGTGCACATGTTATATAAAGTATGACACAAAATGAATGAATATACTACTTCTTTTATTTATGTTCAAATTACATTTACATATTACAAGCTTTAGGGCAAAAACCCCCAACAATCTCCCACTTGCACTAAAGCATGTGAGTCATGTCTCGTAACCCTAGACCTTCTAGGTGACCTTCAAACAGTTTAGCCGGTAAGGTCTTCGTAAATGGATCAGCATGATTGTCTTGTGAGGCTATCTTGGTGACGATCACATCTCCTCTCTACACTATCTCTCTAATGAGATGATACTTTCTTTCTATATGCTTCCCTCTCTTGTGGCTTCTTGGTTCTTTGGAATTAGCCACAGCACCACTGTTATCACAATAAAGTATGATGGGCTTATCCAGATCTGGAACAACTTCCAGATCACTCAAGAACTTACGGAGCCAAACAGCCTCTTTAGCCGCTTCACAAGCGGCTACATATTCGGCTTCCATGGTGGAGTCAGCAATGCAAGATTGCTTTATACTTCTCCACACAATGGCTCCACCACCTAGGGTGAATACTGATCCAGACGTGGATTTTCTAGAATCTCTGTCTGACTGAAAATCAGAATCTGTGTATCCTAACGGGATCAAATCTTGTCCGGAATACACTAACATATAGTTTCTCGTTCTCCGAAGATACTTGAGAATAGTCTTGACAGCAACCCAATGATCTAATCCTTGGTTGGACTGGTACCTGCTGACTACTCCCACTGCATAGCAGATGTCCGGTCTCGTGCATAACATAGCATACATGAGACTACCTACTGCTGATGCATATGGCACACGTCTCATATCCTCAACTTCTTGAGGTGTCTTAGGACACTGTTCCTTAGACAAGTGAACCCCATGTCTAGAAGGTAAATTACCTTTCTTGAAGTTCTGCATCGAAAATCGCACAAGAATCTTGTCGATATATGATGCCTGAGACAATGCTATGAGTTTGTTCTTACGATCCCTTATAAGTTGGATCCCTAGAACATAACTCGCCTCTCCCAAATCTTTCATTTGGAATTGGCTAGCTAGCCAGCCCTTTACATCAGATAACACTCCCACTTCATTCCCAATGAGTAGGATGTCGTCCACGTATAGGACCAAGAAAACTACCTTTTTGTCAATGATGCGCTTGTAGACACAAGGCTCCTCGACGTTCTGCTCAAAGCCATAGGTTTTGATCACATCATCAAACCTGATGTTCCAAGATCTAGATGCTTGCTTAAGTCCATAGATAGACCTTTGCAACTTGCAAACCTTTTGCTCTTGATCTGGAGACACGAATCCCTCTGGTTGCATCATATAGATGCTCTCGTCAAGATTGCCATTCAAGAATGCAGTCTTGACGTCCATTTGCCAAATTTCATAATCGAAATAGGCAGCAATGGATAAAAGAATCCGAATAGACTTAAACATGGCTACTGGCGAGAAGGTCTCTTTATAATCGACCCCCTCTTTCTGGGTATAACCCTTGGCCACTAGCCTTGCCTTGAAGGTCTCTACCTTCCCGTCTACTCCTCTCTTCCTCTTATAGATCCACTTACATCCTATGGGTTTTACCCCATTCGGTGAGTCTACAAGTTCCCAGACTGAGTTAGAGTACATAGACTCCATCTCGAGATTCATGGCTTTAAGCCATTCCTCATTATCAGGATCTTCCATTGCATTCTTGAATGTCAATGGATCATCAACACTATCAGCAGAGACAAGATCTTGTCCCTCACTTACACCCAAATAGCGTTCAGGCTGTCTTACAACCCTCTCACTACGTCTAGGTGGTAGTGTATCCTGACTAGGAATTATCTGACTTTCAGATGTTAATGGATTAACAACTCTAGTTGACTGAGTACTGGTCTCACCAGGCTCCAACTCATTTAATACAATTTTAGAACGAGGTTTATGATCACTTATATAGTTATCCTCAAGAAACGTTGCATTTGTCGATACAAATACTTTGTTATCTTCAGGACTATAGAAGTATCCACCTCTGGTCTCCTTGGAGTATCCTACAAACAAGCAGACCACAGACTTGGGATCTAGCTTTCCAGTTCTGTTCTTCAGCACGTGTGCCGGACACCCCCATATGCGAAAATGTCATAAACTAGTTTTACGACCATTCCACAACTCTAGGGGAGTTTCAGGAACAGATTTGGATGGCACTACATTCAAAATGTATGCCGCTGTTTGTAACGCATATCCCCAAAAGGAATTTGGTAATGATGAGAAACTAATCATAGATCTCACCATTTCAATTAGGGTTCTATTTCTCCTCTCCGCTACACCATTTTGCTGAGGTGTACCAGGAGCTGTGAGTTGGGAAACTATCCCATGCTCGACCATGAAGTCTTCAAACTCTTGGTCAAGGTACTCACCTCCACGATCTGATCGTAGTGACTTGATAGTCCTACCTAATTGATTCTCAACTTCAGCTCGAAATTCTTTGAACTTTTCAAATGTTTCCGACTTTCGTTGCATTAGGTAGACATATCCGTATCTTGAGTAGTCATCTATAAAGGTGACATAATACTCATAGCCGCCCCTAGCTCTAACATTCATCAGTCCGCAGACGTCTGTATGTATGAGTTCTAGTGGCTCTATAGCTCTAAGCCCTTTTCCAGTAAAAGGTCTCTTAGTCATCTTACCTTCTAAACAGGATTCGCAGACAGGTAAGGTGCCAACCTTTAACTCACTTAAAGGTCCACTTTTTACTAGTCTGTCTATCCGGTCAAGGTTGATATGACCAAGCCTTAGATGCCAGAGATACGTTTCGTTTTCTTGAAAAATCTTATGTCGTTTAGTTTTTGATTTTTCAACTTTAAACATTTCGGTGTTGAGCAGTGTTGTATGCATTAACGGTCTTAACACATACAAATTGTTTTCATTAATTCCTGAACAAATATTCAGACCATTCTTTGCAATAATAACTGATTTATTATCAAAAGAAACAGAATATAATTGTTCTAACAACTTAGAAACGGAAATCAAATTCCGTGTAAATCCAGGAATATAAAAAACATTGTTCAATAATAAAAAACTATTATTATTACAAAATTGCAATCTTATTGCTCCCACTGCTTTGGCCGACACGACATCCCCCGACCCTACACGCATGGAGAAGGCTCCCTCCTCTAGTTGTGTCTAAGAATCAGTCCACTGCAAAGAAGAACAAACATGGTTAGTGGCCCCCGAATCAACAATCCAAGGTGAAGAATCATCTTCCACTAAACAAGATTCAAGAACAAGTAAATCATATTTACCTTTCTTCTTCTTCTTGGCTACCTCCTCCAGGTACTGAGGACAGTTCCTCTTCCAGTCCCCGACCTTGTTACAATGGAAACATTTTCCTTTGTCTTGGTCGGTGGAGGTGCCCTTCTTTTTGCTTTGGGCCTTCTTGGGTTTGGGCTTACCCTTCGCCTTTCCAGCAGACCTCTTCCTCTTCTTATTATTGGAGGAAGATGGTTCGGCAACATTTGCCTCACCGGTCTTACTTTTGATGTCCTTGGTCATGGACTCAAAAGTAGCGAGCTCATTGAGCAACTGTGTGAGACTGAACCTTAACTTGTTCATCCCGTAGTTGTTCTTAAACTGATCGAAACTCTTCGGAAGAGTCGTCAGTATGATGCTCACTTGACTGGGTTCATCAATGGCCCCGCCATTGACTTCTGCCGTGTTGAAGTAGGACATCATGCTCAGGACATGTTCCCGAACTGATGTACCTTCCTTCATGCGAGCGAGCATAGCGGAACGAACAGCTTCGTGTCGCTTTTGCTCGGAGGGCTGCCCGAACATAGCTTGCAATGACTCCATAATTTCGAATGCTGTAGTCATTGCTTCGTGCTTTGTTACAAGCACGTTTGTCATAGAAGCTAACAGATATGTTCGGGCCTTCTCATCAGATGAGACCCATCGCTGGTATGCCTCACGAATAGTTCGTGTGGCATTGGCAGTAGGCACCGGAGGACATTCCTCCGTAAGCACAAACTTGAGGTCTTTTGTGACCAGTATTGCATTAATGTTAAGTTTCCATTTTGTGTAGTTATCACCAGTTAATTTATCCTTTGCAAGTATTTGTAATAGTGCAGATGACATGGCTGAAAAAACATAAATTAAAGATTCATTCAGTCATACATTCTAAACATGTGCTAATGTTCGGCATAAAATTAAACATGATGCATGAAAATGTTTAATGAACAAGAACAACCCTAAAAACAATGTTTCTATGCCACGACAATCCAACATACCACAAGCAAGTGCCGCCTTAGGGTCGGTCAAATTCTTGTATGTTGGATCGAGACCTTCTCAGTCAAAGGATATACCAGAATAACTCTTATGCCAATATCATTCAACCATCGTTTATTAGGTCAGGTTTTTAATTAACAGATTTAATTAAAACATTGTGAGTGCAACCCATCATTTCAGATCTCAAGAGCTTAACTCGAGAATTGCCGCCTTAGGGTCGGTCAATCCCGAAATCCCCTCCGAAATCCTATCTGTTAGGAAGTCAACCTTGGTATTGATTCTTGTGGAAACCCTCCTTAGGGAGGACGAAAACAAAGCCGTCACGAGGCCCCACTCGAATCTCACGGTGTTGAACTAATGATGGTGACCGCGGGATATAATGTCATATATCCCTCTCCCACTCACTATTTTATATAAAGGGTTTTCTATTAATATTAATGCACCTAGATTAAACTAGATTAACTGCTAATTTTAATCTAAGCGTCAAGTGCATTAATCACAAATTATTATAATCCTATTCCAATAACTAATAAACTAAATTGATTTTTAACACTTAAAAAATTTAGTTCATTAGTGATAATTCAAATCTATGTAAACAGTTTACTAAGACTAGAATTATTATTAAATGTGTATTTACCAAGTTTTAACTATTAAAACTAAACACATTATTAGGTCCAATTATTAGGAGCTTAATCAAATTAATCCTAATATATATATATTAAGGACCCTACTAATCTAAGTATTAAAACTTTTTAATAAAAAGATTAGTAATTAATGAGATTTACCAAGTTTTTACTCCTTAAAAACTAATCCCATTAAAAATAGCCAATTATGTGAATAACCCATTTTAATCAAATTAAAAAAAAATTAAACACATAATATAGATGGCTATAATGCATGTATGATGTATCAACATATATATATGTGTAGGCACAACTAATTTAAATGACATGTATATGCATGGCAATGCTTAATCATCAAATAATTAAAACATACATGAGTTGACCGAGTGTTGTGGATTATTTAACCTAAAAATTGGAATCTAATTACAAAAAATATTTCCCAAGGCATCCCTTGGTCTTCTTGTAATTTCCAAGATTTCCAATCTCTTCAGGTCATGTTCGGGATGTGCTGTGCGCGTTGGTAGGCATGCGCACTGGTAGGCGCGCACTGGAAGGCTTGCGCGCTTGGAAGGCTTGCGCGCTGGTAGGCGCGATCTGGTGTGCATGCGCACAGGTGGTAGGCATCGCTGAAGCGCTGGTTGCGCGCTAGAGGGTGATGGGCTGCGCGTGTTGGTCTGCCTGCGCACAGGCTGAAGGCATGCGCTGGTCATGCGCGTAGTCACGCTGATGGGTGGCATGCGCTGGACTGCAGGTATTTGCTTGTCTACGATGCGCGCACCAGGTCTGCATGTGCAATCTTCATGCGCTACCAGGTCTTCGATTACACATTTTTTTTTTATAATAATACAACAGTAAAATATAATAAAAAAAATTATACAACCCAGAAACACTCTAAATCCACAACACCATAAAAAATTACGATCAACCATGTTTTTAAATTAAACAATTTAATTAAAAATACATCATACATTCATCAAAAAAATATGTGCCTACACATTCATACATATCAGGAGTAATCGAATTCGATTATACTGTACAAAAAATTGGCTCTGATACCAATTGTTGGAACCTAGGGTTACAGATTGCGCAGCGGAAGGTTTTAAAATTTTTTAATGCAATCATTAATCTGACCCATTTGTACAGTAATAATCAAATACAATAATAAAGTGAAGAAATTTATTTTTCATACCTACGTAGGAGGCTCCTTCACTTTGATACGAACTGCTCCTGATTTGAACCACGTGATCTTCATTGCTATCTTCCGGAACTGGTAACTGTGTGTGGGCGCGTCACGATATTCAGGACCTGTATAGAGGAAAAAGAGAAGAACACACACAAATAGAAGTGCAGCACTTGTGGTCTCACCACACACTAACTTTTTCTTTTCTATTTGTGTTGTTTGCTGTTCACGAAGACTTTGCTCTTCTTTTCTTTTTGCTGTGTGTTTTGCTTATACATTCGGTTGTTCTTAATTTTTTTTTTATTAAATATATATCTCATATATATTCAAAAATTAAACAAACCAAAATCTTATTTGATTTTTAAAACTTTTTAAAAAATATCTCATATCTTTCAAAAAGATAATTAAATATTTAATAATTGAATTCAAACATTTTAAATTCAATTTCAAATATTTAATTTAATAAAATAAAATAATCATATTATCTTATTTTATTCAAAATCAAATATCAACTAACACCCTCCATTTAGTGATTAACAACATAATTAAATAATCTTATTATTTAATTTATTTAATCACCATTATTCATTAATTAAATAATCTCATTATTCAATTAATTCCCGAATAAATACGTGTCACTTTCGTAACACAATTAATTGGAAAATCCAATTAATTAACCGTGACCCTTGTTACCTAAATCGATCGGGCTAGCAAGGGGACCTAATGGACCCACAGTATTTTGAGCTCCAATAATCCTTAGAAATTATTAATTAAACTCTTTAATTAATATTTCATGATTATTAACTTCGGTGTTATTCCACTAAAAACCCGAAGCTGCACTCTCTCAACTGTAGACGTTTTTACACAAACCAATAACTCTCGGTGTCCATCGATATAGCTATTACATATGGTATAATCCTCCACAAGTAGTTCATAATTAGAGCTGGGTCATAATGTCCGTTATACCCCTCTGATCATATCTTTCCATTAAGTACCATTGATTCTCTAATGAACAATAAATCCTACATTCCTTACGGAATTAGGAGAGCGCTCATATTGTTTAAGCCCCGAATCAACCCTTAAGGGAACTACCATCTACTTCTCACAAGAAGGAGTGGATTCCACTATTGTGTACAAACCTTCCCAGCCACAAGCCAAACCGCGATCCCAACATACGGAGTATATTGATCGGGAATGCAACTCCGACCTCACCCATGGTATATCAAAGACCACGATCTAACCTGAAGGAGTCGATAAGACACTCAGGATTAAGATCACCCACATATAGCCATCATAAGTTGATATATATGAATCTCATCGTTAAACGGATCTTAGTGAGAGATTCATATAGATCATGGCCCAGTCCTATATGATCACATCATACAAGGTGCCTCCATTCTCATATCTACATATGAATGATCCAGGATAGGATCACCGTACACTACGAAATGGACCGCAGCTGTAGATTGACCACAAATAAAGTACCCAGCTTTATTTGCTATCTACGGACTCTTTAAATTGCTCGTTTCAAACTGAATCCATCTATATATGACACTCGTATACTCAGTTCGAAATTACATCCGGCAATTTTGGATGTTAAGTGCACATGTTATATAAAGTATGACACAAAATGAATGAATATACTACTTCTTTTATTTATGTTCAAATTACATTTACATATTACAAGCTTTAGGGCAAAAACCCCAACATCCCCTTCATCCGACTCTTCGGCGGGCTCTCAACGCCATCCAGCTCGCTCCCCTCCAGTTGACGCCTAGCTTCTGGAGGCATCTGATTGGTTTCCTTGTATTATGGAGGGAACAATGCCAGATGAGTAAGGTGACGAGGGAGCCTGGTGCAGAGGAGCTGGCCTATCTCTTCCAGATTGGGAGCCTATCTGGGGCTTCTCGAGGCCAGTTCTATGCCAAGGCCAAGAACAAGCTCAACTTCATCGTTCCTGGTGCCTCGAAGATGGACCCTACTTGGAAAGAAGAATGGATCCTTACGGAGGATGACTGGGGGAGCTCGATTTTCATTGGAGGGCATGAATTCGAGGTTCCCACGGCTTTCAGTGACAAGCCCTCATGGGACCGGGACTCCCTGCCTTCTGAGTCCGAAGCCGTTTTAAAGGCTATTCTAGCCCGGAATTATTTAAATCTGAAGTTCCCTACTGCTGAAGCTTTTGATCCTCGTAGGGTGAACAAATATTTGCGGATTTCAGACGCCATTCCTCGTAAGTGTTATTGAGTTGCTTCACCTTATTACTCAGCTTGGTTCTAACATTTTTTTTATCTGCTTATTCACAGTTTTTGTCGTGGAACCGGCCACCCGACACATCTCACGCTCTCCTCAAGGTGGAGTTTCTCTTCCCTCCTCTAGGGTCGAACCTGCTCTGGCTTCGTCTATCTCTCCGCCTGGGTCTAAGATGGCCACTCTTGCCTCGCCGACTTTCCGGGCTTTGGGTAAAGCTCCCCAGGTGGTTGGCCCGACTGCTTCTGTCCCTTAGGGCGTAACCGCTAAAGTTGCTACTCCTTCAACTCAAATACCTGATTCAACTGCGCTTCCAACAACCAAAGCTTCAGAGGTTTCTAGGAAAGGTGTCACGAAGGTTCCTTCCAGCCGCTCCCGGCCTCAGTCGAGCTCGACAGGGGGGGATGAGGTCCTGGAGCAATTCATAGCGTCCTGTTCGGGTGGCGGGATCTCCAAGATGGCTTTCATGCCTATGGACGTCCTTGTAGGGAAAAATCGATATAAAATGTAGCGGAAGAAACGAAAAATAGATTTCGTATGGTTTTAAAATTTTTCTCAAAGTTGAACCTTAACCTTTTAATTAATTAAACTCAAATATATACGGTTAGAGTTAAATACCTCTTAACGCGTGATCCGATTGACTTACGTCGATTGGTAATCCGCAAAATCTTTTCCGATGCCCGTGAACAGTACCCGTGTGAACAGTGATCGTGAATAGTACCCCCGCCATGAACAGTGATCGTGAACAGTACCGCGAGATCTTCCAATCCGAACACGTACATGAGTCACCTAGGAGCGTGGTCTCCCTTTTTCTTTGAATTGCAAACCTGAGAATGGATGAACAAAGTTTTCTTTTTCTTTTGTTAGTCACAAAACAATCAAAAGAAGACAAAGATTATTCCGGTCACTTTTGAGTTCTCAATCTAATGATCGAAACTCGCATGAACCTAATTCGATGTTGTACACACAAGCTTATTGATGAACAAGCAATCAGTGTACTATAAAAGAATAATCTCTTCTCTCTTTTATGTTTAGTAGAATAAAAATTATCCTTTTCTATGAATTGAGAAGAAGAAGAAAAATTGAATCATTCAATCAACTATAGTGGCCTAATTCTATATGTGGTATTATATAGGTGGCCAAAATTTTGCTTCCTCTTCTATTTAGGATTGCCGAAATCTTCCTCTAAATGGACTAGGGTTGTCGCAAATCACATACCAAAAAGAGTTTGTGTTGCACCCTAATTTCCATCAACCTTTAGACTTCAAAACCTAATCCAACTCATAGATATTTTTATTCTTGTATTGACTAAATAAAAAGACTTCTTATTTGATTAGATAAATAAAATTAATTATTTATTTTCTTATCAAACAAGTCTTTTACTTTTAATATACTACTACCAATAGTATAACTTTAGGAAATATATTTCCTGATCAGAAAAAGATTTGTTTCTTAATTAAACAATTAATTAATAAATTAACTAATTCTTATTTAATTAAAACAATGAAACAAAATAATATATTAGGTTAATATATACACCTTGCCGCCCCACTTATATAAATGGGCCATATATTATTTTCTTATTTCATTTAATCCATTGGACTTTAAATAAAAGCCCACATGTGAACCAGACCTATTCTTACTAAAAGAAACAAGCCCACATGTCTCCTTTTAATATATTAATATAATAGTGCAGCCCATTAATTAAATAATAGACATATTATATTCTTGATATATTAAAAATAATTCTAGATGGACCCTTAAATCGGCCCGGTAGAATATATCAAGTGATCCATGCAAATACGTGTGGATTGGGGATCTTGGTGGGCTATCTAAATTTAAGCTTCAATAGACACAACCTAATCACAATCAACAAATGATTCACTTAGGTCCAATCTATTAATTTTAACTCATTCCACTAAAGAGCTAAAATTGAACTCTTAAATAAAGATAGAATAAGGAGATGTTTCTCATTCATACCCTAGACAATCTTATAGGAGATGGTGTATCCTCGTGAATAATATCAGTAATCGCCAAGAGCTCATAGACCGCCTATAGCTCTCCAAGTTACCATATTTCCTCAAATGACCACATTTCGAACTTGGATACTTTGACTTGTCCAGAAGCCATGTTTTCAATAATCATTATTGAAAACTCAACGTTGAGATTTAATATCCAATACCTCAAAACATCCATATGATGATATTATACTCTCATTTAATAAATGGAGCCATGATGTCCATATCTATAAATGAAGTCCTCTATCGATTAACAAATGTATACCACCAAACTATCGAGGATAGACTATGCTATATAATCGTACTCATTGATAGCTCTAATGATAACACTTGCAACCATAAGTCCATCATTTATCTCAGGATTAAGATAGACTCTCCGATTGTCCTCTTTAATGAAAAGACTTATATCTAGTGACGGTTCTAGATAAAGTATTTCATTGTGATCCAGTTCAATGCACCTAGTGCACTAGATTCTTTTACTCGAAAACCTTTCGATGATTTTAGACTCATCATATTCATTTGATCCCACTCAAATGCTAGTAAAAGAATTCTACAACTTTAAAAAGATAGAGGTGCCCAACCTTTAACTTAAGTTGTGAACGTTATTCAAGACTAACTAAAGAATTGTGTCTACCTCATACATATCCGGATGTATGAACAATTCTTCATGTCTCATAGTCTTTGGACCTTATGATTATTTACCTTGACAATTATAATAATAAATGCTATAAGTAATTGTAAGAATCAGAATTCACTTTATTAATATGAGAAGATTGTCAATTACAATATTACACTCTTGCCATTGAGCATAATCCTAACAGTCCTTATAACCAAGGGGTCTGCTTTTTTAGCTGAGGTAATTGTATTTCCTTCGTGCTACTCTTGTTAGTTCGTTCAGTTTCTAACTCAGGTTCTGTATTTTGTTGGCCTTCAAGTTCAATGTTGCGATGGGCCAGCAGGTAGCCCTACTCCTCGACTAGGCTGCAAAAGTCGAAGCTGAAGTTGAGAAAGCTGGGGAACTGCTCAAGCAAGCTCGGTCTTTAGTGGAAGAGCTGACTTCCAACCAGGGAAAGGTCGAGGTCGAGATGGTTGAGCTTCGCTATGATCATGAGAGGATGAAGCAATATTATGATCAGGAGCGTCTTCAATCTCTCCGGCGGGCTACACAGCGGGATTCCTGGAGATTATGAGGCTAAAAAGTTGGACCTGGAGAACCAGTCTCTGATTACTTTGGTGATCAAGCTGCAAGCTGATGCGGAGACCTCCTTCAGCGACGGGTATTTCTATGCTTCCTTTCAGGCCGCGGAAGCTCTTCCTCCTCCCTTTGATTTATCATCCATTGCTGGCTGGGATAGACAGGAAATAATGCTCAAGGCAGCCGAGCTATCTCACCCTGAAGGTGATAAAGTGGTCCCATCGAGCCAAGCAGGAGCTGGGAAGCAGCCCGCTCAAACAAATCCCCCATTCTCTCTTCCTACCTTTACCACCTCAGGTCCTGAGGAGTCTTCCAGTAAAGTTATGTCCTCTCAATCCGAGGAGGACCATTCGGGAGCTGGTGAAGAAGTTAGGAGCCAGTCTGAGGATCCCCCTTTAACAGAGATGGAGGTCGATAGGAGCCAGACGGGGTCCATGGCTGCCCTTCTTGATGCGGCTATCCCGCCTGAGGTTATGGACGTGATAAATGAGGTTTTGGAGGAAGATCCTGCTGATCAAACGATGGAGCCTTTAAATGGAGGAGCGGTCGGTGAGGATAACCCAGATGGACAGCTATCTGTAGAGGGGGTTGATGGCGGAGACCAGCAAGAAGTAGGAGGGCCAGCGGAAGAGAGCCAAGAGAGTCCCAAGGCTTGAAGCAGTTCATCATGACTTATTTTTGATTGCTCGGAAAAGGGGGTGGGCGCCCAGTTTTGCCCTTATTAGCTCTTTTTTTTGTAGCCCGAGTTCGGGGGTTGGGCTCCCCATTTGGTGGATGTAGCCTTATCGGGGGATAGGCTCCCCTTGTTCTTAATGAGAAATTGAATCGCTTTTGAGAACTTTTATTTTATTTCTAGTCTTGAATGGGATCCAGAGTAGCATCTGTAGCAACAATTAAGATTCGTGTAGGGAATTATAATGATTTTGATCCTGCACACGGAAGCAAACATTATATATGTATATATTCTCTTTTTTATATAGGGTGATAGCCCAACCAAGACATCAAGATGGCTACTTAGCTATTTCCTAGTCTTTGAGATCTGGAGGGCAACTATGCTCTTACACTCAGATCCTTCTTGGGGGTGGTAGCCTGACCAAGGCATCAGGAGGGCTGTCGAGCTATTTCCTGGTCTCGAGATCTGGAGGGCAACTATGCTCTTACACTCAGATCCTTCTTGGGGGTGGTAGCCTGACCAAGGCATCATGAGGGCTGTCGAGCTATTTCCTGGTCTCGAGATCTGGAGGGCAACTATGCTCTTACACTCAGATCCTTCTTGGGGGTGGTAGCCTGACCAAGGTATCAAGAGGGCTGTCGAGCTATTTTCTGGTCTCGAGATCTGGAGGGTAACTATGCTCTTACACTCAGATCCTTCTTGGGGGTGGTAGCCCGACCAAGGCATCAAGAGGGCTATCAAGCTATTTTCTGGTCTCGAGATCTGGAGGGCAACTATGCTCTTACACTCAGATCCTCCTTGGGGGTGGTAGCCCGACCAAGGCATCAGGAGGGCTATCGAGCCATTTCCTGGTCTCGAGATGTTCATGTTGAATTCCCATACATGGGCATAGTCACTAATGTCGAACATAGTTGGAGACAAAGATGGAAGAGAAAAGGAAAATGCCTTTATTGATGATCGAGATGTAGTACATCTTTATTAGGGACTGTAATGAAAACTAAGTGGGGGTAGTCTGCTTGAGAACTCCTTTCAAGGGTAGAATTTCTTCAAATAATCTGCATTCCAAGTGTGGTCGGCGGATCGTCCGTCCATGTCTTCGAGTTTATAAGCTCCATTGCGAACAACTAGCTTTATCAAATATGGCCCTTCCCAATTGGGACTTAAGACTCCATCCGACCTTTTTGGAGTGTTCAGGGTCACCTTCCTAAGTACCAGATCCCCTTCTTTGAATTTTCGAGCTCTGACCTTTTGGTTGAAGTATCTAGCAATCTTACTCTCGTAGATCGCTACTTTCTCCGCTACCCGGTCTTGTTTTTCTTCTAAGAGGTCTAGATTAGCCCGGAGTTTGACTTCGTTGCTTTCAGGCTCAAAGTGCTGTACCCTGAACGAGGTCAACTTATGCTCGATGGGGAGGACTGCTTCAACTCCGAAAGCTAGGGAATAAGGTGTCTCCCCGGTAGCTGTTCTTTTTGTAGTCCGGTATGCCCAGAGGACCTCTGGTAGCTCTTCGGCCCACTTGCCTTTCTTCTGCTATAGCTTCTTCTTTAGAAGTTTCTTGATAGACTTGTTGGTGGATTCTACTAGCCCGTTAGTCTGGGGATGTGCAACGGAAGCGAGTCTGAGGTCGATCCCCAATCCCTTGCAGAAGTCTTTGAACCGGGCGTTGTCGAATTGCTTCCCTAGGTCGGGTATAATGATGAGAGGGGTCCCAAATCTGCATACCACGTTAGTCTTAATGAACTTGGTCATATTCCTTTCTGTTATTCGAGAAAGAGGCCCTGCCTCGACCCATCTTATGAAGTAGTCAATATCCAAGATAGCATGTTTCATCTGTCCGGGAGCGGTAGGGAGTGGTCCTATTAGGTCGATTCCCCACATGGCAAAGGGGTAAGGTGAACTGAGGGACGACAGTCGCTCGGGTAGCTGGTGGTTCGAATCTGAAGTTCTTTGACAAGGCTCGCAAGATTGTACAAAACTCTTTGCGTCTTGGTGGATGGTCGGCCAATAGTACCCCATACGAAGCACCTGGTAGGCTAGAGCTTTCCCACCTATATGGTTCCCACAGTCCCCAGAGTAGACCTCTCTCAATGCCCACTTAGCATCATCGGGATGCAAACACCTAAGCAAATGGAGGGATCTGCCTCTCCTGTAGAGGTATCCGTCCACCATGCAGTATCTGACTGAGAGTATCTTAATTCTTCAAGCTTGGTCAGGTCCTTCGGGAAGCTCTCCTTCAAGGAGGTAGGCGACAATTGGGTCCATCCAGCAAAGCAGGCGATCCAGGGAGCAAATTTCTCCATTTGTGGCTATGCTTGGTTGGGTGATAACTTGGAGGGGAACTCCCCGTGGTTGGGATTGGCCTCCGTTTACAGCTATTTTAGCCAGAACATCTGCGCGATGGTTTTGGTGTCGAGGCACTTGATCGATCTTGAACCCCTTAAATTTACTTTTTAGCAACTGAGCTAGCTTTAGGTAGGCAGCCATATTATCTCCCTTTGCCTGGTAGACCCCAGTCACCTGGTTCACAACAAGTAATGAATCGCTCTTGATTTGTGGGTAATCGGCCTTTAGTTCAATGGCCACCTTCATCCCGGCTAGGAGGGCTTCATACTCCTCTTCATTATTGGTAGCTTTAAACTCGAATCTGAAACAGTGACAGAATTCGGTTCCTTCCGGATCTATTAAAACTATGCCAGCTCCTCTCCCGGCTTGCCCGGATGCTCCATCTGTAAAGAGGGTCCATGGCTTGCAGCCTTCCGGCCAATCGTCGACCTCGGGTATCGTTTCAGGGATCTCATTTGATAATAAGGGATCATCTTGATCTGGGATCGCTGAAAATTCTGTCACAAAGTCGGCCAAAGCCTGCGCCTTAATCGTAGTTCGGGGCTTATACTTTAGGTCGAACTGAGTGAGCTCTAGGGCCCATAAGACTAACCTTCTAGACACGTCTGGTCTCTGCAAGAATTGGCGGAGGGGTTGGTCCATCACCACTGCTATTGTGTGAGCTTGAAAATAGGGACGGAGCTTCCTCGTTGAAATCACCAGAGCATAAGCGAGCTTTTCCAGGAGAATGTAATTCTTCTCTTATTTGGTTAAAGCATGACTCACATAGTATATGGGTCTTTGAAAACCGTCGCTACACTCATTGGCCAAAGCCCCGCTTACCGCAGTTTCTGACACGGCCAGGTAGATCCGTAACTCATCTCTGAGAACTGGCTTGACTAACAATGGAGGGCTTGTTAGGTATTCTTTCAAAGCTTGGAAAGCCTGTTCGCTCTCCTGGCTCCATTTCATGTTTTTCCCTTGTTTGATGGCCTTGAAGAAAGGGAGACATTTATCGGTGGAGCGAGAGATAAACCTGTTGAATGCCGCCACCCGTCCAGTCAGAATCTGTACTTGCTTGAGCGAGGTTAGGGATTCCAGGTCCAAGATAGCTTTGATTTTTTCTAGGTTGGCTTCTATACCTCTCTCATGAACCATGAAGCCTAGAAACTTCCCTGCCGTTACCCCAAAGGCACATTTGGAGGGGTTCAAACGCATCTGGTTTTCCCTCAGTATGAGGAAGGTTTTGCGAAGGTCTTCCTGATGTCCCTTTGTTGTTGGGGATTTCGTGATCATGTCGTCGATATACACTTCATCGTCCTTCCTATCTCGGGCTTGAACAATTTGTTAACCAACCGCTGGTATGTGGCCCCCGCATTCTTCAAACCAAACGGCATCACCTTGTAGCAGTATAAGCCCTGACCAGTAATGAAATTGGACTTATCTTGGTCAGCCGGGTGTATTTTAATTTGGTTGTATCCTGAGAATGCGTCCATAAAACTCAAAATTTTATTTCTGGATGTGGAGTCAACCAGCTGGTCGATCTTTGGTAAAGGAAAACTGTCTTTCGGACAAGCCCGGTTGAGGTAGGTGTAATCGACACACATACGCCATTTCCCATTCGCCTTCGTGACCATGACCATGACCACGTTGGCGATCCATTCAGAGTAACGCACTTCTCTGACGAACCCTGTTTTGATCAATTTATCAACCTCTTCCTGCACCGTCGCGTTTCTATCAGCGTTGAAGTGACGCCTCTTCTGCCTGACGGGCTTGACTGTTGGATCTACTGCTAGTCAGTGGGTGGCCAACGATGCTGGGATTCCAGGCATTTCATCATGGTTCCGGGTGAAGATGTCGCTGAATTCCCTGAGAAGGTCAATCAGTCATCTTTTCATTTCTAGATCAAGGGTGGCTCCGACCTTGAAGACCTTTGAGGGATCGTTATTCCTGATAGGTATCTCTTCTAGTTTATCTACTTGTTGCCCGCTGGCCCATTCCTTACCCCGTTCTTCCTCGTAGGGCATTATAGGTTCACTCTCCGGATGCCCAGGATGTTCTGTGGGCTCCTTCTCAATAGGCTCGCTCTCCGGATGCCCAGGATGTTCCGTAGGCTCCTTCTCCTCCTGGATTATCCGGGACGTATCCCTATCTTCCTGGACTAATGTCACCTGTACACACTATTTCACTAGGGCTGTAGGATTGGCAGATACTGCGTAGCATTTCCTGGCTGCCTGCTAGTCTCCGCGTACCTCTCCTACTTTGGTTCCAACCGGGAATTTCAAGACGTTTTCCACCACAACAAAGTCGGTCATAACATTCTGTTGGAGCGGGGTGATCCCGATGATTACTGGGAGGATCATTGACCCCACTGGTATGATCGAGTCCCCAATGAAACTATAAAACGGAGTGGTACAGCTGTTGTAACAACGTTGCTTCAGGTTCAATTTTTCCAGGGTATCCTTGAAGAGGATATCTACACTGCTTCCTATATCCACGAGCACGCGATGGACCAGACAGTTGGCGATCTGTATCGTGATTACCATAGGATCATCATGAGGTTGCACAATGTTGAAGACATCTGCTTCAGTGAATATGATTTGTGCTGATTGGGAGGGCTCTGTCGGGCTCTGGCTGACTTCGAAGATCCCTCGGCTTTCTACAATGTGGGGAACCTTTCTTACGTGGTTTTTCCAGAAGTTATTGGAAACGCCAGCCAGTGTAGGACCTCCGCTGATAGTGTGTATCACCTGGATCTGTTGCATTAAGTCAGCCTGCTCCCCTTTCCTCTTTTCTGCGTCCTTACGGATTTCAGCTTGTACTTCCCTTCCTCATCTGCTGGACCTCCTTTTGTAACTTTGCCAGGTGATCCCTCAGTCGCTTCTTCCCAGGTCTCTTCTAGTTAACCTCAGATTCCTCATTGTCGAGTCTTTCCGATGAACTGGCAATTTCTATCTGGTCCTCCTCCTGGATAGGATCCGCTCGTGGAGTTTGTCTACTTTCCTCCTCTATGGCCCGGGCAGTTCTCCTGGATGTAGTTGGATGAGATAGCCCTCATGGCTTCCGGGTAAAAGCATCCGCGGCAGACTTAACTAGCCTGGGTTGATATTGTGAAAATCTTTTCGGAACTGGGGGCATGGGTCCCAGCCTATCCCGGATCGAACGTTGGGGCCCTGATCTATCTCGAGCCGGCTCTGGAAGAGGAGGTCCTAGGCGATCAAAAATAGGTGGCCTAGCTCCGAGCCTGCTCGGCTCTCCCTGATCATTCAGGTTGGTTGGCTAGATTGTGATGCCTTCAGCGAAGAGGCGGACGCGGATGGATTCTACGAAGGCCTCCGCTTGTTGGTCGAGCGCTGCCTGGCTTACTACAGGGTGGCCAGTAGCCCGCGCATTGGTTGTTTGGACCGGAGCTTGACTATATCCAGACTTTCTCACTTTTCTCGGGGCCTTTCGTGTTAGCCTCGCCGGAGGTTGCTCTGAAACTCTATGTAGGCCTTGGGAGGAGCGGAGCCTCATAGTTCCTGTAAAACAATAAAAATGTAAATGCAACTAACGGTTAATAGGGTGTAAGGTTGTTTTCCCACAGACGACGCCATAAAGTGTTAACGGAAATTTTGCTCCAGGTGAGAAATCTCAATTAACACCCTCAAGACCACTACCACGTAGGTGGTGGCCAAGATTGATCGTGTATGTTAACAATGTTTTTCGAAATGATACAGAACAGTGATACAATTTAATCTCCCAAAGAGAATCAAAATATTTTCTTTATTGAATGTGTACGATATACAAATTTCTCTCTAGGGTATAGTTGAGTGTTTGTCGTATGCCTGTCGAATAGTAGTCCTCTCTTTCATTTCCTTTCTTTTCTATTTATACATAGTTTGTAGGTCAAACAGGCTGATTCTCCCCTTGATTTTCTCAGTCTCTCCCCTACTTATCGGGCAGGATTTCTCGCTTTAATGTCATTGACTTTGCCGAATTGAGCATATCGTGGTGGAGATCAGTTTGTTTCCTTTTTAGATTCTATTACTTGTTTTGCATATAGGTAACTTTTCCAAATATGATTCGGTGTATCCCTCGTATCCTTTTAGCATGATCTTTTATAGAGATCGTTGAATATGGCATGGTGAGGTGCATCAACCAGTGAGGTTGATTAGTGTTCTGACCTTGATATCCGAGAAGTTTCATCCAGCTTGGAGCCAGTTCTGGCTTCCCTTGACTTTTTTGAAGCTAGGTGTGGCTTCCCGTGATCTTCCGGAGCTGGGTGTGTCTTTCCCTGACCTTCCGGAGCTAGGTGCGGCCTTCTAGGGACATTCTTCTGTGTCAACGAGGTATAGGCGAGTTTCTGAAGCATTCGCAAGGTGACCTCGACTTTGAGGAGCTTCTAGTTTTGGTGATGCGGGCTAGGTCTGATCGTTCCGGGCTCTATCCCGGATGTTTCCGGAGCCCGTCCTTGTTCCTAGGGTGGTATCGTAATTCGGCTCTGGATAGAGAGGTCTCCTGGTGGAAACTCTCGGGTATGGAACCAGGTTTAGGAGGTGGAAAATTTTCCTTTGGTCCTTAGCCAGTTTTGGATATTAACAGATGTCATGACCGCCATACCGACTAAGCTTCTAATTAGAAGAGGGTTTTCCCTTCTAGCTGAGGTAAGCTGCCTTATTTTAATCCTTTGTTTGGGTAGGAGGTTAAGAATATTCTGACAAGTGCATTGTTTTTGTCAGGCGTTTAAATTCAATGTGGCCATGAGCCAACAGGTTGGCCTCCTTTTGGAGCAAGTCAGGGGTGCTACAGCGGAGCTGAAGAGGTCTAGAGAGGAGCTCGCTAAGGCTGCTCAGGGAATAGAAGTTTTGAACCAGTCGCTGGCGAATACCCAAAAGGAAGCTGACAAGGCAAAGGTTGACCGGGAAAGGATGCAGCATGCTCTGGATGTGGAGAAGCTCAGGTCCCTCCATCGTAAGGAGGAGAGGGATATTGCGAAGGAGATAGTAGTAGAGCTGGAGAAAGAAATCCAGTCCCTTCGAAGTAGCGTGGCCAATCTAGATGCCCAGGTAGATACCGCCTTCGGGGATGGTTACTTTTTTACTGGTTACCAGGTGGCCCTAGCTCTCCCTCCTCTGTTCGATTTAGGTGACATTGCGGGGTGGAACCGGGAGGAGATCATGGCAAAGGCTGCTGAGCTAGCTGGGGCAGCAGCTTCTGATGTGGCTAGGCCCTCCCAGGTTGTTGGAGATATTGGAGTAGTAAGAGGACCGGACCAGGACTCTATCTCCCTTCTTCCACCAGGTAATGCTGGATCAGCTCCAAATCTGAAGGATCCTGAGGTTGGTGTGGCCCAGGCTGGAGGAAGGGTTTCTGCCTCCTTTGCTTCTCTAGTAGAGCCTAGTAAGGAGGTAAGAGATCGGTCTGCTACTGATGATGGAGAAGTTGTCCTGCCTATCTCATCATCTGACCCTACCCAGGAAAAGGAAGGTTAGCCTGCTCTGATCGAGGAAGTTGGAGGGGAGCTTCAAGGAGATCCTTCTCCAATGGAGATTCTGGTTGCTGTGGGTGTCCAGGAAACAGAGGGGGCTCCATCTGGAAGAAGGGGAAACCGTAACTGGTGGAGCTGGCGAGGAGACGGCCACTCAGGAGCAGGAGGATGCTTGATCCAGCTTGATCCCTTAATCAGTAGCACCAAGATGATGTTATTCATTTTTTTTATAGCCCGTGATCGGGGGATGGCTTCCTGGTTCTAGTAATGAGAATTTATTTATTCTTCTTGATTCCGTGCGTGTATAGTTTATTACATCCCAGGTTGAAATGCTTGTTCCGGGATGATTCTTAGTATCAAGGTGGAAATTCAGTGATCGTGGAGTTAATACCGCGAATGGTCTTGGAAAAATACCAAGACCTCAACCTTCATAGACCGGGGCGCTTCATTTTTTATTGGTTTCCATGTAGGCATTATTGGTTCGGATTTTGTATTCAACTGTCCTTCCAGATGTCGATCTAGGATAGGTTCGATTATCCCAATCATTAAGCCTTGAGGGGAAAACACACTCCGCGAGGCTTCCCTTTCATGTGTATCGAATGTTGTGTACATAAATGACTTTATCCTTTCATTTTTGATATTCGATCTTTCCCTATATAAATACCCCTTATCTGTTAGGTGGGTCTCCAAACAATCCCTTTTTTCTTTGAAGCAGGCAGTCTCCATAGGTTGACCGATGATCGTCGTATCACCTGACATTGTGGGAGGAGGAGGAGGAGATGTCGGCTCTGTGACTGGCAGGATGTTTGGTATTGTGGAAAGAGCTGTACTTGGTGGATTTAATTACAAGAGGGACAGGGAAAGTAGAGATTCCCAGGATCAGGATGAATGGTGAGCTCTGATGCTGTGGCCTTGCCAATGGTGTAGGCATTACCTGGTCGAGCCGTGACTTTATGCCCGGTTGCATCTTGGACATGGGGGGGAATCCTTATTTACTTCCTATTCTTACTGATCCTAACACGGCCTCTGCTCCTACCTCCGGGGTTCGTTGCATCCCAACACGGCCTCTGCTCCTACCTCCGGGGTTCGTGGCAGCACCGTCAATATAGATTCTGATTTAAATCAATGTTGCTAGGTAGGCAGATCTAGTAAGTAGGTGGGAAATTAAAGAGGAAACTGGCTGTTTCAGACCTATAGTTTATCTTCTTGTCTCTTTTTTTCTTGTATCTTGTATGTAGCTTAAAATAAGGGCAGGGTTCCCCGATTTGATCAATGAAAAGAAAAACTCACTTCTACCTATATCTGTCGATTTAATTTAGTCACAAGCTTCTGATTGTAGCATAGACTCGGGCAAGAGTCCCCAGCATAAACTTGACTTAATCAAAACTTGGTAACTCATAAAATCTGATAAAAATAAAGCAGTTGATTGGTACCATGGTACCTCGTACCCCAGTTCTGAGAGTCTTGGCAGTATGGTGAGTAGTCTGGTGAAACTAGGAACCTCATCGAATGATTGAGTACCTAGCTTTGCAGTTCATGGAACCTAGGTCTCCAGGGGAGTATTCTGGCTAAACTAGGTACCTCGCTCCTTTACTTGTAGGAGCTTTGGTGCCTTGGCGAATCAAAAATTTGGTGAATCTCAGTACCTCACCTTCCTGTTTTAGGAATCTTGGTACCTTGGCGAAAACGATGGCGTACGAGGTACCTCGCACTCCTGTTTGTAGGAGTCATGGTATCCTGGCGAAAGCAATTGGCGAATAAACACTGGCAACAAGATCCAGGTAGGCAACTAAGGCCACTTTAGCACCCGGTTTTTCTTGGTGGAGGGTGGTGCCCGGCCAAGGTCTGATCCATCGGGCAACTATGCTCTTACATACTAGATCCTTCCTAGCGCGGGGTGGTACCCGACCAGGGCGGTAGAAAGGCCATATGGTCTTTTCTGGTCTTGAGGCGATCATACTTGGGTACCTTGCATTCCTGTTTGCAGGAATCCTGATATCTTGGTGAAAACAATGGCGAATAAACATTGGCAGCATGTTCCAGGTAGGCAACTAAGGCCACTTTAGCACCTGGTCTTTCTCGGCGGGGGGTGGTACTCGGCCAAGGTCTGATACATCGGGCAACTATGCTCTTACATACTGGATCCTTCCTAGCGGGGAGTGTTACCCGGCCACTGCAGCAGGAAGACCATATGGTCCTTCCTGGTCTTGAGGCGAACCTCCCAGATGGACTGATCCGATCTAGGGTATCAGGAGTGCTATGTAGCTTCCCTGGTTTTATGGCAATCCTCTTGGAGGGATCTATCCGGTCCAGGGTATCAGGAATGCTATGCAGCTCTCCTGGTCTTAGAGCGACAATCATGGGGAATTCAATTGGTGATGTAAAACAGGTGGATGTAGACAAATGCAGGCAGGAACAAATGGAGAAAGAAACCTTCTTTATTGATGATCAAAGGAAAAAAAGAAAAATACAAGTACTCACGACTACTAATATCCTCTGTCAGTCGTTTAGGAATAATCCTGGTCGACTTGCCTTGCAGAATTTATGGGTAGAATCTCTTGAGATGATCAACATTCCAAGTGTGGGCTACTGGATATCCATCCTTATCATTCAACTTGTAGGCCGCACCCTGGATCACCATTTTGATTAGGTAAGGACCTTCCCAATTAGGTGATAGCACTCCGTCTGACCTCCTCTGGGTATTCTGGGTAACCTTTCTGAGCACCATATCCCCTTCCTTAAAGCTTCAACTTCTCATTTTCTTGTTAAAGTAATGAGCAATCCGGTTATGGTAAACCGCTACTCTCTCGGCTATCCCGTCCTGCTTCTCCTCTAGAACGTCCAGACTGGCCCTCAGCTTGTCTTTATTTCCATCGGGGTCAAAATATTGTACCCGGAAGGAGACGAGCTAGTGTTCTATATGAATGACGGCTTCTACCCTGAAAGCTAGCGAGTAGGGGGTTTCTCTTGTATCGGTCCTCTTGGTGGTACGATATGCCCATAATACCTCCGGGAGTTCATCAGCCCATCTTCCTTTCTACTACTGAAGTTTTTTCTTAAGGAGCCTCTTGATGATTTTGTTTATGGCCTCCACTAGGCCATTAGTCTGGGGGTGCGCCACAGAAGCGAAGCGGAGTTCAATCCCTAAACTTCCACATAATTCCTGAAATCTGGGGTTGTCGAACTGCTTACCTAGATTCGTGATGATGACCATCGGAGTCCCGAATCAGAAAACCACATTTTTCTTGATGAACTCTGTTGTGTTTACTTCAGTAATTCTGGAGAGGGCTTCTGCTTCCACCCACCTGGTAAAGTAATCAATAGCCACGATTGCATGCTTCTATTGACCTGGCGCGGTTGGGAGGGGTCTAATTAGGTCCACTCCCAGAATGTAAACGGATACGGTGAGCTGATGGTTGATAACCGTTCTGGAGGTAGGTGATGCAGGTTGGCCATTTTCTGACACGGTTCACAAGACTGTACGAAATGCTTTGCCTCATGGTATAGAGTCTGCCAGAAATATCCCATGCGTAGCACCTGGTAGGACAATGCTTCTCCTTCGATATGATTTCCACAGTCTCCGAAATGCACTTCCCTTAACGCCCAACTCGTATCCTCAGGATGTAGGCATCTGAGCAAGGAGAGTGATCTACCTCTACGGTAAAGGTGCCCCTCTATCAAACAGTATCGAACCGAGGTTCTTTTGATCTTGCGAGCTTGATCGGGGTTTTCTAGGAGCTTTTCTGATTGAAGGTATTCCACGATAGGATCCATCCAGCATGGAAATCGTTTCACGGGGTTTACTTCCTTGCCTTCAGAAATGCTTGATACAGTGATTACCTGGAGCGGAACTCCTTTTGGCAGTGCTTGTCCTCCATTAGCAGCTATCTTGGCTAGGATGTCAGCTCGATGATTCTGCTGCCTAGGTATCTGTTCGATCCTGAAGCCCTTGAAGTGAGGCAACAGCTCTTGCACTTTTTCGAGATAGGCTATCATATTATCCCCTTGGCCTGGTATAAACCAGTTATTTGGTTGACTACCAGCTGTGAATCGCATGTGGCAAGGAGGTAATCAGCTTCCAGTTCTATTGCCGCTCTCATCCCTACCAACAAGGCTTCATATTCAGCCTCATTATTGGTGGTGTTATACCCAAATCTGAAACAATGGTAGCACTCGACTCTCTCTGGGTCTGTTAGAATGACCCTACCACCACTTCTTGCTTGATTTGATGCTCCATTGGTATACAGGATCCAAATGTTTCGATCGGTGGGCCAATCTGCGGGTTCTTATTCATTCGAAGGAGCTTGAATCGGGCTCGGGGGAGCACCCTGATCGGGGATCGCACTGAATTCTACCACGAAATCTGCCAAAGCCTGGTCCTTGATGGTAGTCCTGGCATTGTATTTGATGTTGAACTGGGTAAGCTCAAGGGGCCACAGCACGAGTCTTTCTGACACGTCCGGCCTTTGAAGAAACTGTCGCAAAGGTTGATCAGTAACTACCACTATGGTGTGAGCAAGGAAATAAGGGCGGAGCTTCCTGGCTGCTACTACCAGTGCAAAAGCTAGCTTTTCCAGGAGAGCGTAGTTCCTTTCTGATTTGGTTAGGGTGCGGCTCACATAGTAGACAGGGCGCTGGGCTCCATGTTCGCATTCTTTCACTAAAGCTCCTCTAGCGGCGGTTTCAGACACTGCCAGGTATAACTGTAGTTCTTCTCCTAGTACCGGGCTAGCTAGCAGAGGCGGGCTGGCGAGGTACTCTTTTAATGACTGGAAATCTCGCTCGCTACCTTGGTCCCATTTCATGTTCTTCCCCTGTTTAATTGCCTTGAAGAACGGGAGGCACTTGTTAGTGGACCGCGATATGAAATGGTTCAGGGATGTGATTCGCCCTGTCAAACCTTGCACTTGTCAGGATTAGCTTTGATCTTTTCAGGATTAGCTTCAATTCCTCTTTCGTGGACCAAGAATCCAAGAAATTTCCCGGCTATAACCCCGAAGGCGCATTTAGTCGGATTTAAACGCATCTGATTTTCCCTGACTATTTGAAAAGTCTGGCGGAGGTGATCTTGGTGATGTTCAGCTTTCTAAGACTTCGTGATCATATCATCGATATATACCTCCATCGACTTTCCTATCAGTTTCTGAATAAGCAGTTGACCAAGCGCTGGTAGGTAGCTCCAACGTTCTTGAGCCCGAAGGGCATAACTCTGTAGCAGTACAGGTCTTGCCCGGTTATGAAACTAGTCTTATCCTGGTAAGCTGGGTGCATCAGGATCAGGTTGTATCTTGAGAAGGCGTCCATAAAGCTTATGAGCTTGTTGCCAACGGTTGAATCTACCAGTTGGTCGATCTTCGGTAGCGGGAAGCTATCCTTCGGGCAGGCACGGTTGAGATCTGTATAGTCAACACACATGTACCATTTCCCGTTTGCTTTAGTTACCATGACTACGTTGGCGACCCATTCGGGGTACCGAGACTCCCTGATGAGCTCTGCCTTTAGTAGCTTGTGTACCTCCTCTTGCACCGCAGCATTTCTTGCTTGGTTGAAATGCCTTCTCTTCTGCTTGACTGGCTTAAAGGTGGGATCCACCGCTAACCTATGTGTTGCTAAGGCAGCGGGTATTCCCGGCATCTCCTCATGACTCCATCCAAAGATGTCGTTATATTCTCGCAGGAGCATTATCAGATCCCCTTTTACCTTTGTTTCCAAAGCAGAACCTATCCTGACAACCTTGGAAGGATCGGCCTCCCTGATAGGTACCTCTTCTAACTCTTCTGCAGGATGGCTACTGGCCCATCCTTTTCCTTCTTCTTCCCTGATTTCTATGTCGGGGAGCTCTGGCGTAGATCCCATTTCAATCGAATCTGTTTCACCTTCGAAATCTTCCTTTGGGAACCGGCGACCTTGGTTGATGGTTACCTGCACGCATTGCTTAGCCAGCGCCACTGGATTGGTAGATACTGCATAACACTTGCGTGCAATCTGTTGATCACCTCTCACTTTGCCCACCTTGTCTCCTACTGGAAATTTCGGGACGTTATGATATATCGACAAGACTCTTTTGAGAGCAGATAGGTAGGGTCTTCCCAGTATGGCGTTGTAGGCGGACGGGGTGTCCACTGCAACGAAATTCGTCATCAGGTTCTGCTATAAAGGCGTTGTCCCTTCTATTACCTGTAGGATCATAGACTCGGTGGGAATCAACGAGTCTCATGTGAAATCGTATAACGGGGTAGTACAACTATTGTAGCAAGGTCTTTTCAGTTGAATTGCTCCAAAGCGCTTTTGAAGAGGGTATCAACGCTACTGCCTGTGTCAATCAAGACACGATGGACCAAGTTGTTGGCTATCTGCACAGTGATGACCATAGGGTCATCATGGGGCTGTACTGTGTTGTACACGTCCTCTTCTGTGAAGACGATCTGTGCAGTAGGAGAGAGCTGAGGTGGTCCCCTAGTAACTTTGAAAACATTATGGCTTGCTTCAAATCTGGGAGCTTTCCTGGCATAGTTTTTTCCAGCATTGTTAGAGATTCCGGCCAGGGTGGGACCTCCGCTGATGATATTGACAACGTGGATCCGCTCCATCAGATCTTTCCCTTTTGCTTTCCATCCTTCCTCATATGCCTTGATATCGGCCTGGACCTCCTTTCTAGTACGTATATTGTCGCGTACCTATTGGAGGAATTCCTCCAAGCAACCTCCCCTAACCAAGGCTTCGATCTGGTTCCACAGACTGTAACACTCCGAGGTATTATGACCTGTATCCTCATGGAAGTCATAATACTTGTAACGGTTCCTCTGATCAGCTGGTACTTTCATTGAGCCTGGCTTTCTGAGCAGTCCCTTATCGCGGATGGAGAGGTAGATAGTTTCACGAGATGCGTTCAAGGGGGTGTAATGTGAGTATCCCTTTTCATCTCTATCGACCTGGGCTACTTCCTTAGATGGAGGTGTAGCTCTGGGTGGAGTCCGTCTGACAGGGTGCCGGTTCCGCGGGGGCTGGTAGTGCGGCGACTGATATGTAGACTAGTTGGGAGGTCTGTTCTAACTTGTCTAAACTGGAGCCGGTCTGAGTGCCTCCCTCTTTTGGTGCTTGGCAATCCTCATATCATCATGCTCCATTTTGACTCGTAGCTGCTCATCTATCTCAACATGCTTTAGAGCTATGTTGTAAGCTTCCTAGTAGGTCTCCGGGGGATGTTTGGCGAAGGATCGGAACAGCCTACCTGCCCATATGTTCCTTCTAAAATTGGCCAACGTCTCCTTTTCCGCGAAGACCCCCATCTGGATCACTTCCTTATGAAATCTCTCTACGTAGGCTCTGAGCGTTTCACCCCGCTCCTTGACCATATACTAGAGATGAATGGGATCCTTGGGGCGAGATTTGATGCCCTGAAACTGGACTTCCATCTGGTGAACAAAACTCTCTAGATGGCTCAAGGGATCCTCGGTTCCAGAAAATTTGTCGGTTGGCATCTTGAATTTGGGAGGTAGTTCTGCCTCCTTGATCCTCCTCGAGAAGGGAGCATTCATCTCTCCCAAGGGATCTTTTCGATTCTCCCAGTGCTTACCCTTCTTCAGCTCCTAGATCTCTCTTGCCATTCTGGCCACCTGGTCCCGGATATGTTTGTTGCCATTATTTCCTGATTCCACCTCAGAATCTCGGTCGTCAGATCCCCCGATGTCGCAGAGGTTTCATCCTGCTTCTCTCCACGGGGAGGGTCTTCTCCGACATCCCTGCTGCTGTCCCCTGCCACTGAACGGGGGTGCCTCCTGGTCGCGTCCTGTCGAGGCTGTCTAAAGGAAGCTTCAGGTTGGACCTAATGGTAACGCTCCCTAGTCGTGAGATCAATGGCGGATCTAGCGCGTCGCGGTTGATGGACTGTAAAAAATTTTGGAACCAGGGGTGGTGGTCTGAGTCTATCATGGACTGATGGTATTGGAGGCATGGGCTCAAGTCTATCATGGATTGGTACCGGAGGTGGCGGTCACAACCTGTCAAAGGTAGGTATCCTGGTACCTTGCCGATTGGCCTCTCCCCTGGGATCTGGTATCGCAGGCTGATTGGTACTGCGTTCAGTAGCCATTCGGAGGTGAATGCTTTCTATAAAGGCTGCGACCTGTTGGTCTAGGTTGGCAGGTCTAGCTGCTGGGGTAGTAGGTACCTGGGGGGTAGCCCGCGCGGCAGCTGACAACTTTGAGGTGGGTTTGCGACCCTTTCCCCCCTTTTTCGGCTTCTGACCTTTCCGGGTTGAAGCGGTCGACTCATGTTCTGACGGGTCAGGATGATCCTGAGAGGATCGGTGCTTGATTCTGATAATCTAGCAAGAAAACGAGACACACAGGTTTTCTTTTGAAGGTGTGGTGTTTCCCACAGACGGTGCCAAAAAGTGTTAACGGAAAAATTCACTCGGGGTGAAAATCTCAGTTAACACTTTCACCCACTACCGGTAGCAGCAGCGGGGTAGGTACCTTCGGTACCAGGGTCCCTCTCTTAGTATGATCGAGGTCGATTGAATAGAGAATGGATAAAGGACACAAAGGGACTGAGAGATGTAAAAAACGAACACTGTTTTATTTAATCAACTACTACCATGAGTTTACAATATGAATAAGTACATATCTCTCACTTTTTTTCACTCGTTTACATAGAAGGAAGATGGAGAAAACGTCTGTGTCAATAAGTGGATATTTTTTCCTCCAGTGATTGTCAATGGACTCTCACTGGCTTCTGGGAATCTCCCGAGATCTCTCTCTATCGTTCTGGTGATCAAGAATACTCCAAGAAACCCTCATTTGCTTTATCCTGCAATGCCGTATATATAGTACTCCCCTAATCTCCTCAAAATCCGGTTGTTTTTAATGAAGATTATAGGGAGTCCTATTTTAAGCGTTGAAAGGCATTTGCGTGGAGCTGAAGGCGCGGGATTAGATCCAGTTAATCAATGGCAAATTCAAATTATGATTCGATCGATCATAGGGTCATTAATGGCACTTTATTTTGGCGATGGAGTCAACTTTCCTTCTTCGTGGAGCTTTGAGGGAGATTCTGATCGTGAGTTCTGATGGAAGGTAGAGCTGACACCTCATTTTGATGAGCTCGTTCTGCTTCTTGCTGGAATTGTGCTTGTGTCTTCATGTTCCCTATCGTATTGCCTGGGAGGTAAGGTACTTGCCTTGGAGGAGCTTCGGATGATCATACTGAGTATCAGGCAGAAGACGAGGTAACATCAAAGTGGATATCGAGGTAGCATCGAGGTAGGTATGGAGATACCTGGTACCTTGATCGACGTCGAGATGCTTGCGGGATGCTGGGCGTGTGAGCTACCATCGTGCTTGTCTGGAGCTGGTATCAGGAGCTTCAGTAGGGCGAGATACATACTCTCGGGAATGATACCCTATCTAGATAGATGGATAGTTGAGGTCTCAACCTCGCCGGATATTGGCTCCATCTAGGTGATGGTACTGATCTAGCAGGTCTCTGGGAATATTTGGATGAATCTTCCTGGACAGGTCTCTGTTGGAAAATTCTCCCTTGGTCCTTTAACAGAAAAATCTGTTAACAACATTAATCTACTCCTAATCCCATTCATGAACCTATATTAATTTCCAATCTCCATACACAAGCATTTCAAGATAGAGATATATTCAATAAAAGCAAGAATGAATCAAAACACAAATTAGATATAAAAACAGCCACACATTATATTGAGCACAAATGAGGTTTACAAATATTCCCAAGTGGGGGTTTACACAATTAAGAAAACATGAAATACAAAGAGAATGAGTTTAAAGGAGACAACCCTTGAAGAAATCCCTCCAAGTGCTCCACAAATCCCTAGCTCGAAATTGGTCATAGACCACTCCTATCTCCTTGCAATCAACTCTCAAATGTGGTGGGTGATGGGTAGAAATGGTGTGGGAGAGACATCCATGGAGGAAAACCTCCATGGATGCTCTTGAAAGCTCTCTGAATTGTAAGAGGAAATAGAGAGTTTAGTGTGAGGAGAGTCTGAATTGTAACGATACTACTGATACCATTTTTTGAATAAAACAGTGTTATTTCATATCTCATCGATCCTTCTTATCCTGCTCCTTATTTACATCCATCTACATTACGAGGAAGGATCGCAATATTGAAGGTACCTATCCCGCTATTGGCTACCGGTAGTGGGTGAGGGTGCTAACCGAGATTTCACTCCCTAAGTGTTTTTTCCGTTAACAACATCAATAAACACAAATCATACCAATGGATCTTCTAAGAGATTTAAATCTCTCTTTGTCCAAAGGCTTAGTGAACAAATCGGCAAGTGGATTTTTAGTAGGCATATGCTCAAGAGAAACAATAGAATGTTCAACTAGTTCTCTAATAAAGTGACGCCTAATATCTATGTGCTTTGGGCGGGAGTGTTGAAGCGAATTCTTAGAGATGTTAATGGCACTCATATTATAACAATAGAGAGTCATTTTACCTTGCTCTACCTCATAATCCTTGAGAATTTGTTTCATCCGTAGAAGTTGTGTGATGCACTTCTGGCAGAAATGTACTCCGCTTTGGAAGAAGAGAGAGACGGAATTTTGTTTCTTACTTTGCCAAGAAACCAAGTTATTCCCCAAGTAAAAGCAACCGCCCTATGTGCTTTTACGATCATCAATGTTTCCCGCCCAATCTGTATCACAATAGCCAACAAGAATATCATTAGTATCAAATGAATAAAATAAGCCAAGATTATGTGTTCCTTTTATATACCTAATGATTCTTTTAATGGCTTTCAAGTGAGACTGCTTAGTATTAGCTGAAACCTATCACACAAAGCAACAATAAAACAAATATCCGGCCTACTAATCATTAGGTAGAGAAGACTACCTATCATGCTCCTAATGAGTCTTTGGTCAACACTCTTCCTTTTTTCATCTTTGTCAAGTTTTAGAGTAGTACTCATGGGTGTTTCAAAATCATTTCCATTTTCAAGCCCAAATTCCTTAACAAGATTTCTAGCATATTTGGATTATGTCAACATATTACCATCACTAGATTGTTTCACGTGCATACCAAGAAAGTAATTGAGCTCACCTACCATACTCATTTCAAATTCACTTGACATGACATTCACAAACTCATTAACCTTGGTTTTACATGTAAACCCAAAAACAATGTCATCAATATATATTTGTGCAATAAAAATATCATTATCATGATGTTTGACAAACAAAGTTCTATCACTGCCTCCTATAGTTGTTCTCAACAAGATATTGAGCAACTTATCATACCAAGCTCTAGGAGCTTGCTTAAGGCCATAAAGAGCCTTTTTCAATTTGTACACATGATCAAGAGAGTTTGGATCTATAAAATCCTTAGGTTGCTCAACATACACTTCTTCTTGAAGATATCAATTGAGAAAAGCACTTTTGACATCCATTAGAAACAATTTGAATTTTTAAGACATGCAATGGACAACAAAAGCCTAATGGCCTCAAGACGTGCAACGGGTGCAAATGTCTCATCAAAATCTACACCCTCAACTTGAGTGTATCCTTGAGCCACTAGTCTAGCTTTATTTCTCACAACCTTTCCACTTTCATCGGTCTTATTCCTAAACACCCATTTAGTACCAATCACATTATTGTCTTTTGGTCTAGGAACTAAGGACCACACTTCATTCATCTCAAATTGATTTAGTTCATCTTGCATAGCCCCAACCCAATATTCATCAACAATTGCCTCATTAATATTTTTGGGTTCAATTTGAGAAGTCTAGTAAGCATATGAAATATGGTTAGCTAGTTGGTTTCTAGTCCTAACCCTTTCATTCAAGTTACCTATGATGTCTTCTTGATAGTGCATGTTTCTAAGTCTAGAGTTTGAAAGTTCAACAACTTGATCATCTTGTTGATTGGCTTTTAAAGCATTTTCTAACCCTTGGCTTTCTACTCCAACACCACTATCATTTTAATCATTATGACTAGACTCACTATATGAATCTTCACTAGCCTCACAACTAGTCACATCAATAGGTGCCTTAGTGTCATTCAAAAGATTTTCTTTAGGTTCATCAACACTATTATCATTACACAAATCAAGCATGCTAAGATCATCTATTTTCACATCAATAGACTCTATAATAGTCTTGATTTCAAATTAAAAACCCTATAAGCACGACTATTATTAGCATACCCTAGAAAGAGACCAACATCACTTTTCGCATAAAATTTTCCGAGGTGATCTCTATCATTCAAAATAAAACACTTACTCCTAAATGTATGGAATTAACTCACAGTGGGCTTATTGCCCTTCCAAGTTCATAGGAGGAATATTTTGTGCCGGGCCTTCTAAAAACTCTATTCATTATACAACAAGAGGTGTTGACCACTTCAGCCAAAAGGTTCCTAGGGACTTTCTTAGTATTGAGCATGACCCTAGCCATCTCTTGCAAGACTCAGTTCTTCCTCTCAACAACACCATTTTCCCCGAATGCACCTCTCTAAGTGCCTAGCTCGCGACATCAGGGTGTAGACACCTAAGTAGAGGGACGGATCTTCCCTTGTTGTAAAGGTGCATTTTTGCCAGGCAGTATCGAACTGAGACCCTCTTGAGTTTGTGAGCTTGATTAAGATTTTCAGGAGCTTTTCTTCTTGGAGGTAGTCCATTATTGGATCCATCTAGCAGGGGAGGCAATCCATGGGGCTAACCTCCTTCCCTTCTGCTATGCCTGACTGGGAGATTACCTGGAGCGGTACCCCCTTTGGCAGCATCTGTCCTCCGCTTGCAGCTATCTTGGCAAGGACATCGGCCCAATGGTTCTGGTGCCTAAGTACCTGTTCTATCTTAAACCCCTTGAACCAGGTCATAAGCCTCTGAACCCTTTCAAGGTAGTCTGCCATGTTACCTCCCTTCACTTAATATAGCTCTATTACGTGGTTGACCACCAGTTGCGAATCACTCTTGACATTGAGTTAACTATCCTCGAGCTCTACAGCCACACTCATTCCTGCTAGCAAAGCCTCATATTTAGCCTTGTTGTTGGTGGCGCTATGTTAGTTCTTGAGTTTTTGTGTTGGCATAATTCTATATCAAAATGAATTTTTCTTTGTATTGATTAGTTGTCTAGGATTTGTTGATAATCAAGCTTCAAGGAAGATTGGACAACATTCAAGCAAAGTGGTGGCTTCAAGAGGATTAAAGCTAATTTGCTTAGCAAAAGGTAAACCGAGACCTCTTTACTCTTGTAAGATCTAGGCACACATATACATTGCATTCATATGTTTCCCTACATCGTTGTGCAAAATTTGGTCTAACACAATGCACACACTTATACATGTATGCACATGCATTAGACTTAAAGTTGACAATTTGCATAAATTGCATGTTCTAGGATTAGTTCTAAGAAATAGCATACTTGTGTGTTCTTGTGTTTATTGGTTTTTGTTTATATGTTAATGAACTTGTTTTTGAGCTTATATAATTCCTCATTGAGTTCCAATTAATTTGGTTACTCATTCATTGAGTTTCAAGTTCAAATTAGGTGGTTAAGAAACTTTCTATGATTTTATCATACATGGTTTTCAACCTTGATTTCCAAGTTGAATTCCATAGTTTTTGGAATAGGTTTCTTGATAACTTTTGTAGATGAGGGAGTTTTGGTTTGTAATCAAATAAACAAATTTGAATTCGGAGTTCAAAGGCCAAATGTATGGCTGAAATAAAAACAGTGCGCAAGAGGGGTGAGGGGTTCCAAGCACCTCCCTCCCGTGGAGACGCGAGGCCTCCACGGGAATGGATGGCTGCTGGTCCCATGGCCCCACGCACCTCAAAGGGGATCCAGCATGGTACCCCCCCATTGGATGGAGAAATTATTTCCTTTCTTCCCTCTTTAAGTATCAAACTTCCCTCTCATTTCATTTTGAAGAAGAAAATTTGAAAAACAAGTGCATAATTTTCTCTCCAAGTTTTCTCATCTTCCAAACACCATAACTTTCTCATTTGGAGTCCGTTTTGAGTGATTCAAATTCGAGAATAATTGTCTACCAGTCCTCTATAAATTCCACAAGAGTTTGGAGTCAATAGATTGAGTTTTCTGGTAGGTATACTCATAAAAATGAAGCTGCATGTTTTTTCTTACAAGGTATTGATTTCTATCTTGTTCTTGATCTTCAAGTCTTCAATTGCCTTGGGTTTTCTTCTTATATATTTATGTATGTTTGATGTGTAAACATTGATTAGAGAAATGATCTCTAATAAAGCTAGTTTGAGCTTCAATTGACTAAACTTGTTGAGTTAGGTTTTTGTAAATCTATGTTTTTACATGTTTGAGTTGTTGTATTGTGCTAGCTTCAAATCTAGGACTATCTTGTGTGTATATTGACATGATTTTTTTGATTGATAGTATTTTCATATGCTAGATCATTTTAATTGAAGATTTATTGAAATAGCATATTTGATTGATGATTTAGAACTTGAGTGGATTTAATTGATTATCTTGAGAATCTAAGTTCTATTGTTTTGCTAGAGTTTCAATTTTGATTTTATCAAATTGATTTTAGCATTTTTATGTGAATTGAACATAATCTAGATTTTTGTATGTGTTAGGTGTTTCACATACTCTAGGTTGTTAGTTCATATTACAAGATCTAGATATATTTGATTTGTGCTTTTGATGATGAATATCTAGTTCTTCATGATTTGTGTCTAATCCTCACATCTCATATGTACATGCATCATTGTGATTGATTGCATTGTTTTTAGGATCATAAACTAGAATATATATGATATGTGCATATTGGTTAAATTCTAGTTTCCATAGGATATATTGATCATATAAACTATGTTGTGTGTGTTTGCATCATTTGCACTCACTTAGATCATTTACCTTGCAAAAGGCCGGAAGTCTCATTTCTTAGAGTGATTCTTTGATTTGAGCATGTAAGACTTGGCTAGGATCGGGGTGATCTAGATAGCTAAGCAGCGGAAGTCACATGTTTGGAGAAGGGTTCTTCAACTTGTGCAAGTGGAAGTCTTGACTAGAGTCGAAGTGACTCAAATAGTTGAGCATGTAAGACTTGACTAGGATCGGGGTTATCCGGATAGCTAAGCAGTGGAAGTCACATGTTTGGAGAGGGGTTCTTCAACTTGTGCAGAAGTCTTGACTGTGATCGGGGTGATCTGGATAGTTAAGCAAATGGGCATCACTTTCATTGTGTAGGGTGGAAGGGTAGATTTCTAGGTGAAGTGGTCACTTGAGAGATTGTATCTTTTTATCTTACTAGTGGATTTATTTGCCGATGATTGTGGTATCAACCCGTTAATGTGTCCTCTTAGGAGGTTTTACCAAGTAAACATCATGTGTTGATTTTCTCTATCCCTATCTCCTTTATTTGTATATGTGTTGATATATATCATAGTTGATATATATCTTAGTTGATATCTTTGTAATTGATATTCATTGTATATCATTTTTGTATATGTTGTTGTTGACTTTGTTTGAACAAGCATATCTTTATTTGAATTGATATTGCTTGTGCTTGTATTTGAAGTGTGATACAAGCTACTTAGAGGGACAAACTTGTGTTTGTTTCAAGGGAGCGAAAAAGGTGTTCCCCCTCTAGGTTAGCTTAAGGCAAATTAACCGTGCTTGTATTTTTTCACGCTGAACTCAAATCTAATACAATGGCAGCATTCAACCCTCTATGGATCGGTCAGAAAGATTCCTGCTACACTTCCTGCTTGACTGGATGCTCCATTTGTCTATAGGATCCAGACTTCTCGATCAGCGGGCCAGTCTGTCGGTTCCTGCTCTTTCTAGGGTGAAAATACACAAAGTGTGTCTAATACAACCTAGAAGGGGGGGGGGGGGGGGGGGGGGGGGGGGGGTGAATAGGTTTTAATTGATTTATTCCCAACTTTTTGACTTAATCAATTTTAATAATCCTACTCCATATTAGCAATCAATCAATCCAATATAAATATGCGGAAAACAATAAAAACACAAGGATTGATTTACGTGAGAAACCCTCCAACTGAGCAAAAACTCACGGGCTATCCTTCTAGCCACATACGGTCCTCAAATCCACTATTTGAACGAAAGTTTACAACCTAGGTTGACCTCAAGTCACACCTACTTGGTCACTAACCCTTTCACTCTACCCAACTGGCCTTTCATAGTGATTCTTGACCACAAGCTTGTGCACTAACCCACTTAGTCACAAAGCTTAACAATCAATGGAGAGGTTAAACAACCTATGTGAATATGTAAAAGATATTCAAACATGCAATTAATGCTAGGCAACAATAAATGCTTATCTAAGGATTCAAAGATGTCAATAAATGCAAATCCTAGATATCAATATCTAAATGCAAATGCATGAAGATTTAGCTAGAAGGGTAAAATCGTCCTAAATGCTAGCTATTAATGAACAAGGCTCTCAACCAACAAACACCAACTCAATCATGTTATAAATGCCAATAAACATAAAGATATGCAATAAAATCACATAAAAGAGCTAACCCTAGGCAAACAAGAACATAAATAAATACAATGAGATTTAGGGCATGTTCAAGTTACCTAGTCAATGAAAGCAAGAAGAATCCATGATGAGATGATGCTTGAAGATGTTAGATGCACATGGATTTGTGTTTGGTTGAGTAAAGATGAGTTCTTGGGAGTTTCTCTCCTTAAGGGAAGCTTAGCCTATCAAAAATGGCTTCTTGAACTCATAAAAACGAGCAAGGAAGAAGATAGAGTATATATAAGGGAGCCCTAGTTAAAACAGCGTCGTTTTGAACTTAGGGCACAAAATCCCGTCAATACCGCTAGATGGACCGCGCCGCAGGCAAGTGTCCAGACCGCGGTACACACAGCAGTGCACCGTCTGGACAACAACGCGGTGCAGGGCGCTGTGCATGCAGGTGCACAGGCCGCGGTATGGGCAACAGAGGCCTACTGGACAACACCGCGACTTGGGTCGCTTTGCGTGCAAGTGATTAGAAAGCGGTAAAGGGAGCATGACCTTGCTGAGGTATACCGCTCTGTATGCCGCGGTGCAAGCATGTCTTGCCAAGCGGTCTAGGCCGCGCTAAGAGAAGAAATTCTCTTTTCTAGGCAAACTCAACACACTAAGTGATGTGCAAAATGTGCAAGTGTGGAGTGTGAAAAGAGGCATACAATACATCATTCAATAACATGAAGATAAGAACAATAATGCATGCAAGTGAGTGTGTGCAACTAGATCTCTTCAAAGAAAGTTAAACTAGTGAGATACCTTTGAAGTGCTCTTTGAGAGAGATGATGTCCTTGAAGCTTGATCACACTCAAGAGGCCTAAATTACCCTTACAAAGAATAATCCCCAATGTGGTTTGTCAACGAAATAAGCCAATCAAAATATGAGGAACTTACATAGGGGATTAGGTCCAAGATCGGAAAGGTACCGGGATCGGGTATCACGTTGAATTCAACCACAAAGTCTGCCAGAGCCTGATCCTTGATAGTGGTTCTGGCCTTATACCTGATATCATACTGGGTGAGCTAGAGCCTATAGTACCAGTCTTCCCGACATGTCTAGTCTTTGGAGAAATTGTTACAAACGTTGATTGGTAACCAACACGACTGAATAGGCTTGGAAGTAGGGGCAAAGCTTCCTAGCTGTGGTAACCAGGGCAAAGGCAAGCTTCTCCAAGAGGGTGTAGTTTCTCTCTTGTTTGGTCAAAATGTAGCTCACATGGTAGATGGGTCGCTGAATCCCATCTCCACATTCTTTGACCAAAGCCCCGCTGATGGCAGTCTCGAATACGGCCAGATACAACTGTAACTCCTCTCCCGGTATCGGTTTAACCATCAGTGGTGGGCTAGCTAGGTACTCCTTCAAAGATTGGAAGGCCAGCTCGTTGTCTTGATCCCATTAGATATTCCTCCGTTGCTTGATGGCTCTGAAGCGGTTAAGAGCTTCCATCCGATCGGTCAGGCCTTGTACTTGTTTAAGTGAGGTAGGAGATTCAAGATCCAGGATGGGACAGATCTTCTCCGGATTGGCTACTATTCCTCTCTCATGGACCATGAATCCGAGGAATTTCCCTGCTGCTACCTCGAAAGTACACTTGGTGGGGTTCAACCGAATCCGGTTCTCTCTTACTACCTAGAAAGTCTGGCGAAGGTTGTCCTGATACTGCTCAGCTACCTGGGACTTGGTGATCATGTCGTCGATATACACCTCCATCGTCTTCCTTATCTGCTCCTTAAACAACCGGTTGACCAAGCGCTGGTAAGTAGCACCTGCATTCTTAAGACCGAAGGACATTACCTTATGGCAATATATGCCTTGTACAGTGATGAAACTAGTCTTATCTTGATCGACGGGGTACATCATGATCCCATTGTACCCTGAGAATGCATCCATAGAGCTAAGGAGCTTATTTCCTGCGGTTGAATCTACTAGCTGATCGATCTTTGGTAGCGGGAAGCTGTCCCTCAGGCAGGCCCTGTTGAGGTCTGTGTAGTTAACTCACATGTGCCACTTTCAGTTTGATTTAGTTATTGTTAATCGAAAATTCACTCTGGGAGTAGAATTCCTATTAACACCCTCTACCACTACCAGTAGGTGGTAGTGGGGGAGGTATCTTCAGTACCTGGATTCCCCTTACAAGGGAGTAAGGAACAAATACCCAAATAAGAGAAATCCAATGAAAAAATTTGAATATTTATAGAGATAATGCGAATGGTACTATTCTTATTGATCACTGTATTTGCTTACAAAAAGACTGATAGTAAGATTACACTAACACTCTCTTTTGTTTTTCTCTTTTCACACAGAGTGGTGATGGAGTACTCGTTTATATTGATAAGTGGCTATAAAGTCCTCTAGTGATTGTGTCAAAAACTCTCACTAGATTTAGAGAACTCCAAAGAAGTTTCCGAAGTGATTTTTTTATCATCCCCATCTTCGTCCTTCATGATCGTATTTATAGACTTCCCATATTCCTATGAATCTTATTGTATTAATGCTGATTATTTGGAGTCCTTTTTTAGGCGTTGAAAGTCGCAGAGTGAGGCTAAAGGCCTGGGATTTGATCCCTTTAATCACTGTCGTATTTAAACTCTGATTCAGTTGACCGTTTGGTCTCATTTATGGCGCTTTAAATGGCGAAGGAGTCAACTTTTCATACTTACGTTGCTTGGAGGGGTATAGTAGTTCTGTATCCTAGTGTCATTATACTCTGGTGTACTGGTTTACTCTTGTTGGCGTGGCACTTGCTCTGCATTTTACTAGCGTGGTGCTGGTTCTATCATGCAGGTATCTCCATGGTGGCATCCTTCTTGTCAGGCGAGTAGGATGCCCATCTTGGTTGGATTATAGGTCGATATCTAGATACTGGGTACCAGGTAGACATCGAGGTACTTAGGTACCTGGTAGATGTCCATGGTACCTAGATGTCAAATATGAGATGCTTGGTACCTGCGATGTACTTAACACGTGGTATCGAGGCATCTACCCTTTCTTGAGTCGTGGTTATGGAGCTCTAACTAGGTAGACAGGTGGGCGAGGAGGTAGTGGTTTCTGTCTTACCAGGTATCGGTTCTTCCCAGATGCTTCCGGGTACCTGGAAATGGATCCTATCAGATAGTAACTTGGTGGAAAATTCTTCTTTGGACCCTTGCCAAAAAAGGCTGTTAACAGAAGTCCCCTCTGACTTTAACACAGGTGTCAAGTTGGGGTTGGAGTCAGGATTCATAATGCTTGGAGAATTTTCCATAACTTCTTTCAGGAATGAAATCCTCGCTTTACACGCTGATTTAATAGGTTATCCACGTGTCTCAACAGGATAGGTTGGATTCAAAAAGGGCAAGATTTGGGGGAGCACGTTCCTGAAACTGTCTTTCTGATTATCCAGCGTTATTAATTACCTTTTCTTCCCATTGCAGGTAACCGCTTCCTCCTCTATTTATACCTCGATCCTTCTCGCCTTTCTTCATAATTTATCCCAGTTGCTTCTCTCTGCTTTCACGAAGTTCTCAAACCCTTGCAAACCCTAGCTTTCTACTTCTTCATTCCTCAGCCTTCAATCTCTTCCACTTTCAAGAAACAAAACTCTGATTCAGCTATCTTGTCTTCCCCCGATAGTGAGAGTATTGAGAAATTCTTCACTGGTGATGCCATTACTAGCAGGAACCTCGCTCAGCAGAAAAGGGCTCGCATTGACGACGATAGCAGAAATGACGCCCCTGCTCTTTAGCATTGTCGCTTAAATTAAAATGTTACAATTGGGACCGACTTCTCGAACGACCCTAATACTTCGGTCGTCATTGATCGGGAGTTGAGTGAGGAATCGAGAGCTGTTGGGGTAGGTGGAGACTGGACTGGTGAGGTTATGGATTCCATGGGGAGGGTGCTCGCCCTTCCTTACTAATATCAATGCATCCCTGATTCTACCAGTACCACAAACACCATTAGCGACATTTATGGAGAGATTTCACGTTCTCTAAAGACATCACTATCACTGTTCCTCCTCGTGGGTATGATGTATACACCCCTCCAACTGATGAGCTTCTGATTCACACAGCAGCTTTCGATAGTGGAGTCAGGCTACCTCTCCACCCTACCTTGCGTAAGGTGCTACATGCCTTGCAGCTAGCACCCCTCCAGCTGACACTTGGATTCTGGAGGCACTTGGTTGGGTTCCTCGTGCTGTGGCTGGAATAATGTGACAAGGATAAAATCGACCGGAATCGGGGCCAGACAAGCTAGCCTTAGTCTTCCAGGTGGCTGGCAACTCTCTAGGCCAAAAGGGGCATTTTTATGCTCTAGCCAATAACAACTTGAAGTTTGTGGTACCAGGGGCCACGAAGAAAGATATTTCCTAGAAGGAGGAATGGGTCATTATCAAAGGCAAATGGGGTAGCTTGGTTCACATTGGAGGATCTGAGTTCCCGGTCCCTACTAGTTTCAGCAGCAAGCCCGCGCAGGAAAAAAGCAAGCTCTCTGCTGAGTCGAAGAAAATCTTGCTTGCCATCATGGCTCGATCTTATGTCAACACATAGTATCCTACCTTGGATGCCTTCGAGGAAGGAAGAGTGAACCTCTACCTCCGTGTCTCCAATGCATCCCCAGGTAAACAATATTTCTGACCCTACTTCTATTGGAACCTAGGGTTACAAATTGCGCAGCGGAAGGTTTTAAAATTTTTATGCAATCATTAAACCAACCCATTTGTATAGTAATAATCAAATGAAATAATAAAGTGAAGATTCATACCTACGTAGGAGGCTCCTTCACTTTGATACGAACTGCTCCTGATTTGAACCACGTGATCTTCCTTGCTATCTCCCAGAACTGGTAACAGCGTGTGGGTGCGTCACGATATTCAGGACTTGTATGGAGGAAGAAAAGAAGAACACACACAAAAAACAAACTCTAGAAGTGCAGCATTTGTGGTCTCACCACACACTAATATATTTTTTTTATTTGTTTTGTTTGCTGTTCACGATGACTTTGCTCTTCTTGTTTTTTGCTTTGTTAGTTTCTTTTGTGATCATTCGGTTTCTCTCTCTTTTAATTAAAACATATATATCACATATATATCAAAAAACCAAAACCGACATTCGGTTTTTTTTTAATTAAAAATATATATCTCATATATATTCAAAAAACAAACCAAAATCTTATTTGATTTTTAAAACTTTTCATAAGATATCTCATATCCTTTTAAAATTAACTAAATATTTATTTTTGAATTCAAACATTTTAAATTCAAATTCAAATATTTAATTTAATAAAATAAAATAATCATATTATCTTATTTTATTCAAAATCAAATATCAACTAACACCCTCCATTTAATGATTAACAACATAATTAAATAATCTTATTATTTAATTTATTTAATCACCATTATTCATTAATTAAATAATCCCATTATTCAATTAACTCCCGAATAAATACGTGTTACTTTCGTAACACAATTAATTGGACAATCCAATTAATTAACCGTGACCCTTGTTACCTAAATCGATCGGGCTAGCAAGGGGAGCTAATGGACCCACAGTATTTTGAGCTCCAATAATCCTTAGAAATTATTAATTAAACTCTTTAATTAATATTTCATGATTATTAACTTCGGTGTTATTCCACTAAAAACCTGAAGCTGCACTCTCTCAACTGTAGACGTTTTTACACAAACCAATAACTCTCGGTGTCCATCGATATAGCTATTACATATGGTATAATCCTCCACAAGTAGTTCATAATTAGAGCTGGGTCATAATGTCCGTTATACCCTTCTAATCATATCTTTCCATTAAGTACCATTGATTCTCTAATGAACAATAAATCCTACATTCCTTACGGAATTAGGAGATCGCTCATTTTGTTCAAGCCCCGAATCAACCCTTAAGGGAACTACCATATACTTCTCACAAGAAGGAGTGGATTCCACTATTGTGTACAAACCTTCCCAACCACAAGCCAAACCACGATCCCAACATACGGAGTATATCGATCGGGAATGCAACTCCGACCTCACCCATGGTATATCAAAGACCACGATCTAACCTGAAGGAGTCGATAAGACACTCAGGATTAAGATCACCCACATATAGCCATCATTAGTTGATATATATGAATCTCATTGTTAAACGGATCTTAGTGAGAGATTCATATAGATCATGGCCCAGTCCTATATGATCACATCATACAAGGTGCCTCCATTCTCATATCTACATATGAATGATCCAGGATAGGATCACCGTACACTACGAAATGGACCGCAGCTGTAGATTAACCACAAATAAAGTACCCAGCTTTATTTGCTATCTACGAACTCTTTAGATTGCCCGTTTCAAACTGAATCCATCTACATATGACACTCATATACTCAGTTCGAAATTACATCCGGCAATTTTGGATGTTAAGTGCACATGTTATATAAGGTATGACACAAAATGAATGAATATACTACTTCTTTTATTTATGTTCAAATTATATTTACATATTACAAGCTTTAGGGCAAAAACCCCAACATTTACAATGTATTCCCATGTTTCTTCTATGGATATTGACTCTTTCCTCTTGATAGTCGCTGCAGTACCTCTGCCGGAGGAGAAGCTCCACCGGTCAAGTGGTTAGCATGATTCCCTGTCTGCCTCTCTTATTGTGCCTCTACCTCACTCCGGTCCTACTGCAATTGCTGGTACCTATGAGGGGTCTAGTAGGCAAGTATCAATCACGGTTGTGATATTTAGGGCATCTTTCCCGCCTCCTTCTGCTTCTGCTTCTGCTTCTGCTAAGTTATCTCTAACATATTTGACAGATATGGTAGCTAAAGTCAGGGGTGCCTCTAGTCCGATACAGGGTCATATACAAGCTATCCCCGTTACTAACACTACTGTCGCTGCTGATCCTATTTTGCCAGTTCTCACTCCCCCTCCCGCTCTGGTCACATAGCAACTCACTAGGGTCGGAAAAGGTTAAATTTTTGTTCCTGCTGCTCAAATTACTCCTCACGATCGGTCCCGATTGCGGTCGAAGGACGTCAATCAAGACAAGGTCCTATCTAGGTTTATCATTTCCTGCCCAGATAGGAGTTTAGAAGCTATGACTTGGATTCCCGTTGACCATTTAATCTTCAAGGGATCTTCACTACTGGCTGAGGTAAGTCACTTCATTTGGTTTTCTATCCTGATATGGTTTTGGTGATGTTTTTAACCCTTGTTCTATATCCGAAAGGCCTTTAAATTTAACCTAGTAATGAACCATCAAGTTAGCTCTCTCTGGATACAGGTCAAGGATGCTACTGATGAGTTGGAGAAAGCCAATGAAGAGCTAGCCAAAGCTGCCAGAGGTGTGGTGGTCTTGAACCAGTCTTTGGAGAAGGCTGAGAAGGTAGCCGCTATAGCGTAGGTAGATAAGGAGCGAATGTAGCGCGCTTTGGACTTGGAACAGCTCAGGACCTTGCACTATAGAACCGAAAGGGAGGCTGCGAATGGAAAAGCAAGAGAGAGAGGTCAAAGCTTTGCGTGCTAGCGTGGCTAGCCTGGAGGTAAGGGTGGAAGCCTCCTTTAGGGATGTCTATTTCTTCGCTGGCTACCAGGTAGCCCAGGCTCTCCCTCTTTCATTTGATATGAGCATCATTGATGGGTGGAACAGGGAGGAACTCATCGCAAAAGCTACAGAGTTAGCAAATGTTGCTCCATATGATGAGGTTGGTCCTTCTCGAGCTGCGGGGGCAAAATGAGATAGTGGGTGATGAAGACCAATGACCCATCTCCTCTCTTCTACCAGGTTATGGTGGGGTAGATCCTGGCTCGGAGGCTCCCAAAGTTACCGATGTTCAAGCTAAAAATAGAGCTCTCAATCCGCCTATTGCTCTATCTGAATCTGTCAAGGAGGTAGGGATCCAACCTGCTTCCAAGGATGGGGAGTCCAGCACACATATCTCCCCCTCAGATCCTGTCAATGAGGTACGGGACCAGCCTGATCTCATGAAGGGGGTAGAGGAGCAAGATGTTTTGGTGGCTTCAAAAGAGATTCAAGCCGATCCACCTCAATTGGACCTTCTAGTCGTGGTAGGTGTCTAGGTAGCAGGTGGGGCCCCAGCTGGTCCATGAGTCGGTGATTCAGCAGGAGCCGTAGGAGAAGTGGCTAACAAAAGCCAAGTAGATGCATGACCTAGTTTCGGCCATTTACCCTTTAGTTCGCTTTACATTATTTTTTTATGGATGTAGCCCATGAAAGGGGGATGGGCTCCCTTGTTTAATCAATGACAAGATGTTTCTTCATTCTTGCATTTGCACTTACTTGCCTAGAGACCTGTTTGTCTGCTACTCCGACTCGGTTGTGAAACTGATCTGAGGAGTAGTCCCTAGTATGAACATGAGTTAACTGATACCTAGTAATGAAAGAATTTTTTTTATTTTTTAGAACTTGGCGAGATTAGAGAGCGTGGCACAACCAATAGTCGGTACGAGGATCTTCTGGTACTTAACTTAGGAATTTCAATAATATCCTCGAGGGGTATTATTAGCAGCTGGTCTTATCTGGGAGAACTAGGGTACCGGGCATTCTTGCTCTGAGACCAATCGATGGCAGGTTTCAGTCATGGCTATAGATCTCCGGGATATACAGCTGATGACGGTTTCGTTGCCGTGGTTGGCCATGTGAGAGAAAGTGGAGATTCCATTTCTTTAATTGGCAGAATGCTTGGTATTGTGAAGGGAGCAATGCGAGACGAGCTGAATCATCAGGGGACTGTGGCTAGAAAAGCCTGTGATTTCTTGGATCGAGAGGAGAGGTGACTTACGGTGTTGTACCCTTGCCAATAATGTAGACATTACCTAGGCAAGTTGCAACTTCGTGTCCAGTCGCATCTTGAACGTGGATGGTTTCAAAGCCATCCTTCTGTCTTCCTCAGTTACTGATTGTAAGGACCTTAATTTTGTGATTGGCTTATTTCATGACAAACCACACCACATTGGGGATGATTATGTAATAGGTAGCTTAGGTCCGTATTGGCCAGCTTCCAAGCATCTCCATGACTTCAAGAGCAAAAGGTATACTCACTTGACTTTGTCTCTTGAAGAGTGTAGGTGCACACACACACTTCATGCATGCTTTGTTCATCTTGCATTTGTGTTCTTTATTGTGCACATGTGTGTATCCGTTATACAACTCACACGAGCACGTCTTTGGTTGTCTTTACGTGTGGTTGTTTTGTTTTAAGTTTTCCGTATGTGTTCGAAAACGTCCTCACTCGCACGATGGTGTGCTTGTGTTGTGTCCGCGCTTGCACGTTGGTGTGCTTGAGTCTTAGCACGAGGATTAGTATTTGGTTACATGGTTTTATACCATGATTGTGGGATTTGTGTTATTGACTGATACGATCCTCGTCGTTTGGAGACTAAGACCGTTCTATGGACTGGTTTGGATGGAAACCGCGACCCAACACCTATAACGAGATGTGAACCTTGGTATAGAGGAAGACGCCACAATCAAGGATGGAATACTTGATTGATAAGTCGGGAAGGAACGCCACAGAAAATTCTGATAAGTTCCAATTAGTTCTCCAAGAACCAAAGAGAATTTGCTCTCAATTTTTATCAATAATCAACTGCCTCTCATTGAAATAACATGCTACAATTTATAGTACTAAGGCCACAGCACACCAGCCCTAGAATTGTGCCCAAGGCAACAAAGAAAAAGGAAAGTTTGACAAATTAAAACATCAAGGAAGTCAAACATTTCGGCCTTTAAACATTTCGGCCTTCAAAGATTTCGGCTTCAAAGATTTCGGCTTCAAAGATTTCGGCCTTCAAACATTTTGGCTTCAAACATTTCAGCCTTCAATCATTTCAGCTTCAAACATTTCAGCCTTCAAAGATTTCGGCTTCAAACATTTCGGCTTCAAAGATTTCGGCTTCAAACATTTCGGCCTTCAAATCAAAGAGTCAATCTTGCCTCTCATTCCTTAATATCTCAGCCTATGATTGTACAACAAGAAATAGAAATACAATTTATTCAGCCCTAAATCAGCTCCCAAAGCCTATTAACTTTCTTGGACTTGAATCATGTTTGTTATGGGCTGGAGATTTCGTTCATCA